>OY720450.1:67748844-67923844 GCA_963082715.1 Harpalus rubripes
AACAGTACGACTATCCTCCAGTGATATAGTGCAAACATGTCCAATAATTCCAAAAACTGTGGCGACCATCTTTTTGTTTCGGCTTTTTTCGCGAATAACTTTCGTTAGAGCCGATTCATTCTAAAAGACTTAAACTGGCGACTGTTGCTTTTTTTCGATATCATAGCAGTATACCTACCTATGTTTCGTCACCTCTAATGCTGTTGTACACCAAATGAGACGATCCATTGTTAAAGCGATCTAGTGTAGATCTGCACTATCTCGAATGGTTTTCTTTTTGACTGGAGACAAATTGTGGGAAATCCAATGAGAACAAAGCTAACGTACCATCAAATGTTGGGGTCAAATGGTGTCAGTTGCTTTCACAACAATCTTTAAAGTTGCTTGAATATTTCTGTCAGTAATTTGCTGGTCCTCTTTAATCATGTTCTGAATAAGACCAATATTCTTTTCGGTAACTGCCGTTTTTGGCTTAGGAGCTTGAAAACTGTCATTTAAGAAAAGTCGACCACGCTAAAATTCATTGTACCACCGCTTTACGGTACCTAAGGAACACGACTTGTCACCAAACACTCGATTGATTTCCTCAAAATATTCTTGAAGGCTTAAGCCATGCTTCAAATTGTAAAAAAACACAGCTCAATAATGCTCTTTGCTCAATTCCATGATATCTTTGGGAAAGGATTACTTAAAAATTTAAACAATATTCAATTATATTTAACAACCGTCACTATAATTAACCTTGTAAACAACTAGACTAAAATGTCAAACAAAATTTGTTTCAAAACATCATAGCCTGCTAGATAGGCTCAGTGAAAGAGAACAGCCCTCGTTTTTGAATTACTCGTATTTGAATGTGTATATCATTCTGTCATTCATGTGGTGATTACGGTGATTTTGGTGTTCATAATTTGAGTTTCATTGCGTGTTGCTTGGTATTATATTGTGCATTTTGTTAATGCAAAGGCGGCGTTACTAAGATTATTGCATCATATGTTTTTAGACAATAAAAAGTGGCATAAATATGTATATTTCATCTATTATACTTATCGTAATGTAACGTATGAGCCCCGCTGCTACGCTGAACAAGCGTCTAAGTATAGTGATGATGCAATCGCGCTAGCAGCCGGGCTACGTAAACAACCAAGCCGCGACGTGTTTAATTACTTCCGGTCGCCTGAACCTTTTTTATTCATTTTTATTATGCGGTCGAACATTCTAGAGCCTTCTGGAAATTAATGGCAGCTGTATAAATGGAGCGCAGCTATGCTCGGGAGTTAGTTACATGGAAAGACATATAAAGACATTCATATAGAGTGTTAGTGAAGCACAGTAGTATCGTGGGGAGCGTATGCAGTATAGTGTCGAGTGGAGTACTCGGGAATTTACTGGTTAACTGGGGTAGCTCTGTGGATGTGAATGCTCGGTAGTGTTGACGAGTATTGGGAAGCAATAATGTACAAGGACAGTCACGTCGAGTCGGGAAGTTACTGGTATACCGGGATAACTGTGCAAGTGAATACTCTGTAGTATTGAAGAGTATTGGGAAGCTAGGTATACGGGGACAGTAACGGCAAGTGGAAGTGGATACTCGGCAGTGGTGTTGAAGAATTGTGGCATACGGATAGTCGGTGATACTGAGTCTGTGGAAGAGAGAGAGAGAGAGAGAGAGAGAGAGAGAGAGAGTTACATAAATGTACAGATAGTGAGGTGAAAAGTGTGACTTCTGTCCGAGCAGTTAAATATACAGACACTGTTGAGTCAGTTGAGTATATAGAGACGCTGTGGAGGTCGGTAGGCGGACAGTTAATTGGTTAAATAAATAAATAGTGACATAAATAGTCAAAATAAATAATCAGTAAGATCGTATAAATAAATAGTCGTGTTATTTGTTGTAATAAATGGTGTTAGTGTTATTTAGTCAATTATAGTTAGTCTTAATTAGATTTTAAATTAATATTTAATATTAGTAATCATTATTATTTAATACCTTTTTAATATTTAATTATAGTTTAATAAACTTTGATTTTAATTAATAATAATTGTCTAATATTTACACTTGAAGCAAATAAATTAAAAAAACGTTACAGTAATTACTAAATTATTGCTAAATACTTATTTATATACTTCGAATTTCGATGAATTATATTATAATACTGTCAGTTTCAACATTACGTCAACAGTCCCTCTCCACCCCTGACGATTTATACATGATTTTCAAACTCCATGCAAATTCAGAAAAACTAATGTCCCGCACTTGTTGCGCAAATAACTACGAATATTTGAAGTATATTGGACAGTACATAGACTTATAAATTCGATAAAATTGTTTTCTAGATATAATAATATTATTAGTGACGTTCCTAATTATGAAATGCAGTAGTTTTGAAATGTAAATGCCGGAATAGGCAATTTCCCAATTTATATGGCAATTACATTCATCTATTTGACGTACCCTGTATTTAAAATTTCAACACCTAATATTCTTATTAATATAAATACATAATTACCATAATAAAAAATATTTTATAGGTAGTGTATATAATTTCCTAGGTATAAAAGAAAATGCTCGTATAATTTTTATAATTGCTATTTAATTCTACCCAAATAATTACCCATATTTATAATCTGTGCCACAAAAAACTATTATTGTACTCAACGTATTTATCAAGAAACTTTCTCCAGTCAAAACTTTCAATAATTATTTCGTTCTGCCATCAATCATACGAACAAAATATATTACAACGCACACTAATTCTGAATAATAAGTTTATAAATATATGGCATCATTAATTATGTTTTGGGCTACAACTCCTACTGCTAATAAAATCCGACAGAACATATAGAGCCGTTGTGGGATCAGTGTCACTGCTTGTGTTCAAAAGACAGAGATTATATTTTACCCAACGAGGAACAAGTACATTTTAATTTGAAAAATTGCTGATACGTTGCCCAACTTCCTGATAGTTTTGTTACACCCACGAAAAGATATAGAAATTGTGGCAGGAGACAAGTTTAGATGTTATTTTCTATTTTTATCAGTATCTAGTTCAAATTTTACAAATGCCTATGCAGAGGTTATTCTAAGGATTTTTTCCACTGCATAAGAAAATAAATCCCTATATATTCTATTCCCTTTCATCAACGCCAATTGTAAGTAGCCGAAATTAGTAGATTAAGATGAATGTATATTTTATTTGATTTTTTAAATCTAGGAAAAAAAGAAAAGAATGCTAGCCGGCGGGATTTGAACCCACGATCTTAACATTTGTATTGTTATGTGTTAC
This sequence comes from Harpalus rubripes, assembly GCA_963082715.1. Taxonomy (NCBI): domain Eukaryota; kingdom Metazoa; phylum Arthropoda; class Insecta; order Coleoptera; family Carabidae; genus Harpalus; species Harpalus rubripes. The sequence continues at coordinate 67,752,132 of OY720450.1, forward strand.
CAACTACACCAGGGCTGGGCTACAAATACGCCAGTCTATACTATCTTTTCTTAAGTTATATTCTCATAGACTGTGTATGATAGAGACCCGCATCACATAACACACATAACAGTACAAATGTTAAGATCGTGGGTTCAAATCCCGCCGGCTAGCATTCTTTTCTTTCTTTCTTAGCCGAAATTATATTGGATAAACTTGTCTCTTGTCTCCAATTTAAGCCAATCAGAGAGGTTAAAAGTATTCCCTATTCTCTACAATACTAAATGGCTTAAATGGAACAGATAGGTTTATAATATTTTGGTGAAAGATCTTTGTTTAATTCAATTCAAGTTGGATTAACGAAATACTAGAACATCCACAAATAAAAAAGTTGCGGAAACTGACGCTTCCAAAGTTAGTTCTTAACTATTTCTTTGGAATTAAATTTAAAAAATATAAAATCGTGTCTCGGAATAGCTTGTCGGTAAATTCCGAAAATGCGGTTTTGTATATTTATTCCAACATGCCTTCTCTGTTAGAATGAGATCCCCGGAAAGCCACAATTACTACGTTTACATGCAGTTTTGAAAATGGTTTCAGTTTTCAGTAAAAATTATGCAAAACTGTTTACATGCAGTTTTCAAAACAAGTTTAAAAATTGATTTGAAATCAGTTTCGGCGCATGCGCATTTAGCTGATGTGATAGATCGTCTTCACTCCAAATACTTCGTTTTGCTATTATTGCAATTATTTTTTATACTTTGCATCACTACGCACTAAAACTACACAACTGTCAGTATATTTGAAGGTTAGTAACACAAAGCGAAAGAAACGTTATGCTCTGTACGCATGCGCAGTATCGAAACTGAATTTTAAGTGTTTACATGAGTAGTTTGAAACTAGTTTTCAAGTCCAACCCATGAATTTTAGTTTTGGTTTGAGATAATTCAAAACCGTTTTGACACTGTATACATGGCGTTTTCAAAACTAAAAACGTTTTAAAAACGGTTTCAAAACTGCATGTAAACTCAGTAAATGATAAGCGTGAGCACCTCTAATGGTATTTTTGCTGAGGCCAATGCCAATGATGAGGATAACACAAGCGAAGAGTCTGAGGGAAAAGCTAGTACAATTTTAGTGCTTACACAAGATGTTTCTAAATCTATGTCACTAATTTTAAGGGTATATAGTATTGACTAATATGTTTAGTTCATGTTTTTTTTTCTTTGGTTTATTCGAAATAAATGAAAAATAACTGCACAGATTTTAATTTCCCACTGCACAATTTGCTTTTCCTACTGCACATTTTGTGTCCAACTGCACGTTAGAATAATCCCTGTGCCTATGATTAATTTTTCAAAATAATGTTACTACCTAACCAAGTTATCATATTTTCAAATATTTTCTGTAGCACGGGTCTCTTTTCTTGAGATTTCGTAATTTCTTTCCTATTCGTAACAAACGAACGACGATTGTGTATTTTTGAGCATTCGTTATTGCCATTTGGATTGTCATTCGTTTAACACGAACAACTATATTTGGCAACTTCACATTTCAAATAACCACTACATTCACTTATGTTATGACATAATTTAAAATCATCTTGAAAAAATACCTTTATGTCTCACTAAAATATGATGAACTGCTTATTGCTAGAATACGGTGTATATAAACATACCTATAACAACCGGGGCATTATATGAGACCATAATAATTCATTATGCCCTCATTATAATCCGATCATCGTTAATGGACTTAAAATAATAATAATAAATCGTTCTATTGAACGATATATAATGAAAATTATTTTCTTTTTATTTATAATAAATTACAATATTAATAAGGATTGATTACAACAATTAATATAATACGAAAACAGCTTTAAAAGCACAACACAGAAATCATTTTTAATTTAATTATAATACTTAAAATTGATTATGAAAAGGGCCTTAAAAAACAATTTACTTTCACCATATATGTAAATAGTAACTACGTTGAATAGCAGACTGCAATGTTTCGCATAGATTTTGAACGGATGACGGATCACTAATTTTTTTGGGGACGATATTTATCCAAGTTTGAATTCATTTTTGATATTATTACCGTCACATGTGACACATCCAAAGCAGTACAAACTCTCTCAAATGTAATAATATTCATAAATAAGTGCATAAGAAATAAAGAACTGAGATCTGTCATGTGAAAACGAACCTCAAAATATAATACTTACATCTTTTACAGACGAGAATGGAATAATTAGGGGAACATTTACGCGTTTCTCTTCCTCAAAGTATGCAGAATTATTCAAAATAATTTCTTTACATCGTTTCGATAAAATATATTCCAAAACATTAAATTCACCCATTCCATCATCTCCAACAATATAGAACGTAGATGATTTAAAAATAAATAAACGTTGATAATAACAATTAAACAACATCCTTAGCACTGCCAAAGCTTAAGCATTATTGTAATCAAAATTATTATAAATGAAAACTTATTTCACATTTTCCAGTAAGACATAAAATCTTGTATGCACCACGAGCGTTACTAGATGATAATGCCCATGGGGCGACATCTATCCCTCGGGCTAGATCCTCGTCACCCTCCTGGCATTATCATCGTAACGCCCTTGGTACATAAAATACGATTCTGATTCCGTTAATCTTATCATTGTATTAATAGTTTAAACGGCAAAATATTAAAAGCAAAATTAAATTAAAATAGAGTAAAAATACAACATAACAAAATAAGGTTATTAAACGTAGGTGTGGGGTAAACTCAACTTTATGGCCAAATCTGATGTTTATCCAATATTAAATTCCAGCCATTCCTTCATCTCATTTAAAACAACGGTTAATGTAGTTCTTACCGTCCCTGAATAGTTAGGGATATTATATTAAGCATCAAGTAATATTGCTAGGCAAGCCAGATTTTTAGTTTTTCCATAGCTAACTTCAAGTTTGGCCGCAAAATCAAATTTTACATATATGTATATGTGTGAATAGCCGGAAAATTATATTGCTGAAGATTTTCCTTCAACTGAATGACGTTTTTTTTTACAGAATATAACAATGGATTGAGTAACGTCAAAAAAATTGTAAAAGCAATGAGAACAGCTAAGGACGAGGGAACCGTATACAGGTTGATTCATAGGTCTGTCCTCTCTTTATAACTCTTTTATTTTAAGTCAGATAGAAAAACTCTTCAAATATAATTTATATGATATAGTATTATCTATCTACGTATCATATCCATTTTTATACAAGGTGCTCCATTTAAGCGCAACAATATGTAACTTTATATTTCTTAATGGAACACCCTGTATTTATTTGTTGATTTTGATAGTAAATTCGATTCCTTTTAAAAAAGTATTAAGTAATAAGGGGTCTAAAATTATAAATTAAGAAGTTATTTACCATTATTCGTTGAATGATATGTTTCTATCATGTTATTATTAATAAAGTAAGCTATGGATAATTTGATCAATTGTTTCAAATTTAAACAAACAAGTTGTCCAAATACTCTTAGTTTATCATTGTTGATGTTGATGTGAAAATGAATAATATAAATTTTAGTAAAGATGAGATGGTTAATATAATATTTATAATAGAAAAATCTATTGAAGTTGAAGTAGGTACAAGTTTTCGAGCATTTATTATAATTTTGCATTATTTAGCCTGTCACTAATTTTAATAGCTTCTTTGGAATTAGTGTAATGTAAATAAGTATTAGTAAAAAAAGATCAAAATTTTGTAATTATTATGGTTTTTTCCACTCTGAACTACTATTTTTTATGAACGTAAATAACTTCTTAATTTAAAATTTTAGACCCCGTATTACTTAATACTTTTTTAAAGGGAATCTAATTTACTATCAAAATAAATAAATAAATATAGGGTGTTCCATTAAGAAATATAAAGTTACATATTGTTACGCTTAAACGGAGTAGCCTGTATACAAATGCATATGGTACGTAGATAGACAATAATATATCATATAAATTATATTTGAAGAGTTTTTCTATCTGACTTAAAATAAAAGAGTTATAAAGAGAGGACAGACCGATGAATCAACCTGTATACATGGTTCAACGGACATACGATAGCTTAGTAAATTTGGAATATTGAAAGATATCATTGAGGGTGAGAAAACGTTTATATATACAAGTAAAATATGTAATAATGAAATATTTTTACCTTTTAGACAATGTTTCAGAGTTCATACGGAACCACCACCAAACTTAAGAATGAAGTTTTTATAGATAATTCAACCTTCTCCGGCTCACAATTTAAAAAATCATACACAAAATTTGATATTAACACTGCAGTAACAAAACACCAACTGTTTTTTTTCAAATGAAATTCATTGAAAGCTTGCACTAGGCTGCATTTTTGTTCTGACAGGTCTGTTCGTTTATTGCAGCATTAAATCGTTCTTAGTTTTAGTCATTCGTAAGTTCTGTCGGTATCTCTGACGTGTAAACAATATTTGCAACGTGCCTAAATTTTATTAACTACCTATTTCTATTGTTATTAATAGTGATTTTAGTGCGCGTATTAACTCTTTTTATTGTTATTAATAGTGTTTTAGTGTGTATTAAGTGTAAATAATTAAACAACAATTAAAAATAGTGCAACTACAACTTGAAATTGATGAAGATACAGATATTGTAAGTCAACTTGTTTGTTACTAATTATTCTATTTTAGTATATTGTTTAGTCGCCTCCAAATAAATATGCACTGATGCTCAACTAAAGTAATATGTGTTAACTGCTAAATTTAAATATTTTAATTTTTAATATTATATATTCATATTTCTAAGAACGTTTAGATATTCAAAGACAATTAAATAAATATTTATTTACAATAAAATCAGTGATTATATTATTTCAAATTATATAGGGTGTTCCATTTAAGTACTACACTATTGCTATCTCGAGAAGTATAAGAGCTACAAAGTTCGTTAAATTAGCAAACAATTTCTAAATTATATGACTAATAAACTGAACGACACAAATTTTTTTCTTAACCAGTGGTTCTCATAATATGGACCCAATTTTTTTATTTTAAATTAGAACCTACCTTTTTTACATTCCGTCACCTTTAGGTAAGGAAGGTATTGTCTTTGGTCAAAAAATTCGATGATGAGTTTTTAATCAATAAGCACGTTTTAGGGTCCCTAGAATACGAATTTACTATTTTTACGATGATGTCTGTATGTGTGTGTGTGTGGATGTGTGTGTGTGTGTGTGTGTGTGTGTTATAAAATTTTCGTCTGCGATAACTCTAATACTACAGTTACACAAATTATAATTTTTTCGTATACTTCTTCGTTACATCCATATGAAGAGCTGATTAGATTTTGGTTACAATTGGTCAACCGGAAGTACCATTATTTGAAGATTTTAACAGTTTTTCTTGAAAAAACTATGTTAAATATAATTTTTTCACATTTGATGTTATTATAAATATTAAAGAATATTTTATTCTCTATACGATTTGACTGCATTTTATACTTAATATTAAATGGATATAGAGTTAAAAAATTATAAAGAAATTAAATTTCATAAAGTAGCCATAGCTATGGAAACAGCTACTATATTAAGAAAACTCTGATTGAAAGTTGTCAGTTACTACGTTTACATGTAGTTTTGAAAATGGTTTCAGTTTTCAGTCAAAATTTCGCGAAACTGTTTACATGCAATTTTTAAAACAGGTTCGAAGATTGATTTGAAAACAGTTTCGGCGCATGCGCATTTGGCTGATGCAAGTGACAAATCCTCTTCACTTCAAATTTTTCATTGTGCCATTATTCCAATTATTTTTTGTACTTTGTACCACTACGCACTAAAATTACACAACTGTCAGTTTATTTGTGGGTTAGTAGCACTAAATTACACAGAGCGACAGACACGTTATGCTGTGTACGCATGCGCAATATCGAAACTGAATTTAAATGTTTACTTGAGTAGTTTTGAAACTAGTTTCCAAGTCAAACCCATGTATTTTAGTTTTGGTTTGAGATAATTCAAAACTGTTTTGACACTGTATACATGGCGTTTTCAAAACTAAAAACGTTTTGAAAACGGTTTGAAAACTGCATGTAAACTCAGTAAGTGTCAAGTGAAATTGAGATAGTGTGTTTGTCTTATAATTTTACGGGAAATATAGGATCTTTTGCTTTCTGTATGGAATTTGTATAAAATACATACAACTGCTTTAAGGTAATGTACAAGAAATAATAATAATAATAAATCTTTTATTTCTGCAGATACATTACACTGTATATAGAAAACGTCACAAAATAATAATTTTCTGTATGAAATTTGCATAAAATACATGCAACTGCCGGAAGGTAATGTACAAGAAATAGAATATTTAATTTGGCAAGGAACTTTCTGTATCAAATTTGTACAAAATACATAGAACTGACGGAAGGTAATGTGCTGGCCACATCAGATTTTTTATTAAATTATTCGATTCAGTATTTTTGTTCTGAATTCAACGATATCCATATGTAATACTCTATTATTACAAAAATTTTGAGAAAAATTTAAAATTAATAATATATCATTTTTATTTAAGTTAAATCAAATGAAGAAATAATTGCAATTATTTAAACAAGATAATTATACATATATAATATTAACAGTTGTTTTATTGATTTATTTGTTTTTTCCATAGCGTTCAGTACATAAATAACATTACCTTACTGAAGAGAGAAAAACATACCATTTCCAATAAATGAATAAAAAATATATGATTCCATTAAAAAATAATATTTTGTCCCAAATTTTGGGAACCGCTGATACAATTTAATTTTTGTCGATACGGTCAATTTACTAATATAAAACACACATTTTTGCTCATTTAACTACACTGTTAGAAAAAAATGTGTAAAATTACATAATATATTATGGCTACCAATATGCCATAAAATATTAAGTAATTTTACATTTTACCAAATTACAGAAATGTCTGTAAAACAGACTTCTGTAAAAATACAGACCATATGTATTTCCATTTTTTACGGAAATGTATGTAATTTTAGAATTTGTAAAATTACAAACTGTGTAATTTTACAAATAAGCCTTTACATTATTTATGTAATTTTACTAATTGTAATTTAAATAAAAAAAAATTCATTTTACATGCTGTTTATGTAATTTTACTGTTTTTATTTTACAAACAAAAAATTAATTTTACATATGGTTTATGGAATTTTACTGTTTTAATTTTACATAAAAATTAATTTTACATTCATGTAATGTCAAAATCTTGAAAATTACATTTGGAAATTTTATATATATATATATATATATATATATATATATATATATATATATATATATATATATATATATAACTTCTGTTACAATTACTATAAAAATAAAACTGATGTAAAATTAATAAAGCAATTATTAATTTGAATTTAAATATACATATATTTATATATACTTACCTAAATTAATGGAAGAAAAGACATTAGAAATGAATAATAACTAATAATATTTTTAATATATAAATATATTTACAAAAAAGTAGAAACAATATACAAAAAACAATATACAAAAAACACATGTAATGCAGGTTAGAGACATTCTGAAAACAAAATATTTGTTATCATAAAATTATGCAATTTTCGTAATATTGATTATTATTACATTACTAATTAATTTAAATATTATTCAAACATTAATTTACGATAATAGATAAATTAAGTATTATAATTTTATATTTATTTATGTTCTGAATCATAATGAAGGAAGAAAAATATAAAACTAAATACATAGATTAAATAATAAAGTTATTACATAATCTATGAAATTATAAAGAACATATCTTACCTTTAATATGATATAAATTATCTTCAAAATTGGACAAACAGAAAATATATTTAAATATTATGTATACATAAACGTAGAGTACCCATATACGCAGGCAACAACACTTCAATGTGAAAATGACGCTATGTGTGATCATGCGCATTATATTTTCTGTAATTTTACAGAAAATAAAATGTAGTGTTCGTACTTTTACACAAAGTATTGTGTATTTTTACAGATATTTTTTAAAAGTTCAGGCATATATGTAGAAGTACAGCACATCAGTAAACTTATTGAAAATATTATGTAAATATGGAATTTTAGTTAAATTATAATGCAAATTATATATGTAATTTTACATTTTTTCTAGTGTGATCATACGCATTATATTTTCTGTAATTTTACAGAAACTATAATGTAGTATTAGTAATTTTACACAAATTGTAATGTAATTATGTAATTTTACAGAAATACCAAAAATATTATGTAGTTTATTTAAAAATACATGTCATATATGTACAAATATATATATATATTTTGTATTATTACAAAAATATAATAGGATATGTACAGAAGTATTATGTATTTTTACAGATATTTGTAAAAGTACCGGCATGTATGTAAAAGTACAACACATCAGTAAACTTATAGAAAATATTATGTAAATATGGAATTTTACGTAAATTATAATGGAAATTATATATGTAATTTTACATTTTTTCTAACAGTGTAACCTCGCAACTCTTCAAATAAAAAAGTTACCAATAGTGAGCAAGCTTATAGAGACATCATGTATATTTTTCACAAAAATCTATTCAGAGCTCCAAATAAAGTATCACTTCCGCTTTATCAATTATAGCCAAAATGTTATTCCCCTTGATATAAAAGTCTTAAATAGTAAAATGGTAAAGTTTTGGATTATATTTTAATATAATTTTAAAAAAGTTATGGACTTCAAGTAAAGTACTACTTCCGGTTGTCCAATTTTACCCAAAGTCTAATCAACTCTTTATAAGTAAATGTAGTTTCAGAAGAGAAATATTTAAAAAAATCTGATGTGGCCAGCACATTACCTTCCGTTAGTTCTATGTATTTTGTACAAATTTCATACAGAGAGTTCCTTGCTAAAAATTATATTTCTTGTACTTTACCTTCCGGTAATTGTATGTATTTTATGCAAATTCCATACAGAAAATTTATAGCAAAAGATTCTATATTTCCAGTAAAATTATAAGACGAACACACTATGTCAATTTCACTTGACACTGACATCTTTCAATCAAAATTTTCTTAATATAGTAGTTGTTTCCATAGCTATGGCTACTTTATGAAATTTAATTTCTTTATAACTTTTAACTCTATATCCATTTAATATTAAGTATAAAATGCAGTCAAATCGAATAGAGAATAAAATATACTTTAATATTTATAATAACATTAAATGTGAAAAAATGATATTTAACATAGTTTTTTCAAGAAAAACTGTTAAAATCTTCAAATGAGGGTACTTCCGGTTGTCCAATTCTAACCAAAATCTAATCAGCTCTTCACATGGATGTAACGAAGAGAAATACGAAAGAATTATAATTTTTAGAATTGTGATATGGAAGTTATCGTAGACGAAAATTTTGTTACATACACACACACACACACACACACACACACACACACACACACACACACACACACACACACACACACACACACACACACACACACACACACACACAAACACACACACACAAACACACACACACATATACATACACACACGCGCATACACACACATACATATATATATATATATATATATATATATATATATATATATATATATATATATATATATATATATATATATATATATATATATATATATATATATATATATATATATACAGGGTGATTCATCGGTCTGTCCTCTCTTTATAACTCTTTTATTTTAAGTCAGATAGAAAAACTCTTCAAATATTATTTATATGATATATTATTGTCCATCTACGTATTATATGGATTTGTATACAGGGTGCTCCGTTTAAGCGCAACAATGAGTAACTTTATATTTCTTAATGGAACACTCTATATTTATTTATTTATTTTGATAGTAAATTAGATTCCCTTTAAAAAAGTATTAAGTAATAAGGGGTCTAAAATTATAAGTTAAGATGTTATTTACGTTCGTAAAAAATAGTAGTTTAGAGTGGAAAAAACCATAATATACAAAATTTTGGTCCTTTTTTATTAATACTTATTTTAAACATTACACTAATTCCAAAGAAGCTATTAAAATTTAGTGACTAAATAATGCAAAATTATAATAAATGCTCGAAAACTTGTACTTCAACTTGAATAGATTTTTCTATTATAAATGGAGCACCCTGTATACAAATGGATATGGTACATAGATAGATAATACAATATCATATAAATCATATTTGAACAGTTTTTCTATCTGACTTAAAATAAAAGAGTTATAAAGAGGGGACAGACCGATGAATCACCCTGTATATATACTGAGTTTACATGCAGTTTTGAAACCGTTTTTAAAACGTTTTTAGTTTTGAAAACGCCATGTATACAGTGTCAAAACGGTTTTGAATTATCTCAAACCAAAACTAAAATTCATGGGTTGGACTTGAAAACTAGTTTCAAAACTACTCATGTAAACACAGTTTCGATACTGCGCATGCTTACAGAGCATAACGTTGCTGTCGCTTTGTGTTACTAACCTACAAATATGCTGACAGCTGTGTAGTTTTAGTGCGTAGTGGTACGAAATATAGAAAATTATTGGAATAATAGCAAAACGAAATATTTGGAGTGAAGAGGATGTCACTCTGTCACTTAATCAGCTAAATGCGCATGCGCCGAAACTGATTTCAAATCAATTTTTAAACTTGTTTTGAAAACTGCATGTAAACAGTTTTGCATAATTTTGACTGAAAACTGAAACCATTTTCAAAACTGCATGTAAACGTAGTAATATATATATATATATATATATATATATATATATATATATATATATATATATATATATACAGACATCCATCGTAAAAATAGTAAAATCGTATTCTAGGGACACTAAAACGTGCTTATTCATCAAAAACTCACCACAGAATTTTTTGACCAAAGACAATACCTTCCTTACCTAAAGGTGACGGAAGGTAAACATATATAATTGCAAGATCTGCTTTTCCAATTAGATGGTCATCATCACTATAAAGTTTTAAATTAAGATATTTTCGTTATTTTGTGACATTCATATAAGATTCATTTGCATAATTTTTGTCATTGCCAAAAGTATGGAAGCACTGATATAGTTTTTCAAATATTACAAATATAAATATTTAAAATAGGAACTGTAGCAATGTATTACATTTCTCGGTCGAAATAGCCTAACGGAATAAACAAACTTTTGGCAAAAAGCAATCACCGCTTAATTTAACCTGCTGAACATAATTTCGATAAGAATTTAAGTCAGTTTCCATGTCTCGCTAATTCCCATGCTAATATTATATCGTCTCTGAATGTATGCTAGCCCGTGCGATCCAAATACGTGAGTTCTCGTATTAAAAATGAACTATCCAGCGATTTTAATCATATCGTGGGAGGGCCTATGAAGTGGATAAATGGCCCGGCACACAGAGCCATCTGTGTCTGTGATGTCACCTGGTTAGTGGGTGATGGTGGATGGACAAATATGAAGCGATGTCGGGAAGCTATAAATACCTGCATTAAATATTTTAAATATCAAACGTGTCTCATTACAGGATATACGCATCTTGACTGTCATCCGTCATGATAAACAAAATTGCGAGTGTTGTGGGTAAATCCAGCCGCAGGAAATACATCAAAATTTTGCGGAGGAGAGTGTTTCTAAAATTTGTAGGTCTACCTGGTATAAATAATCACAGTTTATTCGAATTGAGGATAGAACATATTTAAATTGCTACTTGAATTATTGTGTAGTGTGTTATTCACTTGCATTGATTTTTAATGAGTGTAATAATCTTTTCACAGTTTGTTGGGAGCTCATTTTGAACGATCCAAATATGTTCTAGGTAGTTTCCTTCCATTCCTTAAAAGCTCCCAACCAATCTTCTTTTGGAATGATTTTTAAATATATTCATTAATTGTAGCTAGTGATGTGCAAATATCGGAAACTTTCAATGAAAGTTTCAATTAAATTTCAAAAAACTTAACATTTGTCAGTTGAATTTGAAATATTTGGATAACAAATTAACTAATTTAAAAATAAATAAGAAAAACAAAAGCTTCAAAACAAAATAAAAATTTATTATTCAAAATGTAATACAAATAAGATTTAAAAAAATCTGATGTGGCCAGCACATTACCTTCCGTCAGTTCTATGTATTTTGTACAAATTTCATACAGAAAGTTCCTTGCTAAATTAAATATTCTATTTCTTGTACATTACCTTCCGGCAGTTGTATGTATTTTATGCAAATTTCATACAGAAAATTATTATTTTGTGACGTTTTCTATATACAGTGTAATGTATCTGCAGAAATAAAAGATTTAATATTATTATTATTTCTTGGACATTACCTTAAAGCAGTTGTATGTATTTTATACAAATTCCATGCAGAAAGCAAAAGATCCTATATTATAAAAATAAAATTATAAGACAAACACACTATCTCAATTTCACTTGACACTGACATCTTTCAATCAGAATTTTCTTAATATAGTAGCTGTTTCCATAGCTATGGCTACTTAATGAAATTTAATTTCTTTATAATTTTTTAACTCTATATCCATTTAATATTAAGTATAAAATGTAGTCAAATCGTATAGAGAATAAAATATTCTTTAATATTTATAATAACATTAAACGTGAAAAAATCATATTTAACATAGTTTTTTCAAGAAAAACTGTTAAAATCTTCAAATGAAGGTTCTTCCGGTTGTCCAATTCTAACCAAAATCTAATCAGCTCTTCACATGGATGTAACGAAGAGAAATACGAAAGAATTATAATTTTTAGAATTGTAGTATGGAAGTTATCGTAGACGAAAATTTTGTTACATACACACACACACACACACACACACACACACACACACACACACACACACACACACACACACACACACACACGGACACACATACATACACACACACGCACACACACACACACACACACACACACACACACACACACACACACACACACACACACACACACACACACACACACACACACACACACATACAGACATCATCGTAAAAATAGTAAAATCGTATTGTAGGGACCCTAAAACGTGCTTATTCATCAAAAACTCACCATCGAATTTTTTGACCAAAGACAATACCTTCCTGACCTAAAGGTGACGGAAGGTAAAAAAGTATTAAACTATTTAAAATAGAAAGTATCTTGTCTTTTGAATTTATTTAATTGAAATTTTCAATATACTTAAACTGTACTGAATCCTGCATTTTATATTCGCACTTAGATAAGTGTAGGCGCTTGCATGTCATCTGCGCAAGTATGTTGCAGAGAGTTGGGCGGCGCATGCGCAGTGTAGCGTATGAAACTTTCATAAAACTTAAGGTTTGAAACTTTTATTTTTGAAATTTTTCAATTGAAACTTTCAAATGGCACATCACTAATTGTAGCATTAGCTGTATTCTTTTTGGACAAAATTTCAGCTTATCTCAGATCACTTCAGATAAACTTAGGAAATCGTTGTTCTTTTTGACACAACTAATCTGTGTTGTTCTGAGTAAACTTACTTCCCCCCTCTCCGATGCTACACTACCAGTTTGAAAAGCTCAAAATGACTAGAAACACTCAGTTTGCATTTTAATACAGCAAAATTTATATTCATATATACAGATATACTTACAAGTAATATATATTCAACATTATCTATTTTTCGTTTGTAAACAGTATCATAGCTGAGAAAATAAGTCTATAAATTTGACAGCTGTTACAGTAAAGAAGGAAATGATAAAATATAATTGAACTTGTTCTTTTTGCACACATCTCAACTCACTTCAGCTCAACTCAATTATGTACTGAGCTGAGTTTCAATTGGGTAAAAAGAATACAGCTATTAATATCTGCTTCTACCCCGTATGTCGCATATTGCCAAATAATGTGCGTATGGCGGGTGTTCTATTACTTTTATATTTATTTTATTGCCAGAAACTGAAGTGCTAAAACTGCCCTATGGGAAGATGCATCAAGATACGACATAATTTCGGTGTCTGAAACTCTGCTGAGCAGAGCACTTCAGGCAAATATTTTTCAGTGTATTACACAATTGAATTTACCAGTTCCGTACATACTTTTAAAGAATAATGCATACATAACTTTTTTCATGGCTCGCTGCTTCTTGGTCATTGCTAGTGTTTCCCCATATATAGGAATTTTTACACAACACTCTTGGCGTGTAAGTAAGTTGAAAAAAGGAAAATAAATTTCGTCACATGATACAATTTTTATAAAAAGTATATTTGCCTCTATATTAATAATTCTTTATTAGACACTGTTTCACCTAGAGTTCGTTGTTGTACATTGTACATTTGTTATTTCAATAGCTGCCAAAGCTTTACGGCGTTCTTCGTTAGATGGCTATTGTCTGTATGTGATTAGTTACCTCTGAAGCCATCCGTTTTAAATAAGATAGTATATCTCTTGCTGAGCCCAGTTATTGTCACTGTCTCTGAAAATCTGAAAAGAGACGTATGTTTCACCACGCTGATGAGCTCCAATAAGAGCGAAACGCGTCTGTGGTTACTAACTGGGCTTGGCCAGCATCTGAAAAATGACTGAGAGGTTGATTTAGATGCTCAAATCGTGTGAAACATGGCGAATGTATTTTCTAATTCTTTATTAGACATTATTTCACCTGGAGTTCGCTATTGTACATTTGTTAATAGTTTTAAAGTTCAACGACTGACAATTCTATTAATAGCTAAGGATCCAATCTTTAGTTTATGCTCTTATCGCATAAGCGACCCTATTGTCTTCTTCGATTATTTTCTTTACAACAGCAATGTTCTTTTCAGTAAAAGCAATTTTCAACTGACAAATAAATAAATGTTTAAAATGATATTGCATATTTTGTTTCCCAGGGTCTACCTGAATTTGCAATCATTCTAGCGTAATCCTCATAATAAAATTGAAAGCTTCCTGTACATTTTAAACTTGATTTTAAATCACACATTCTGAAAATTACGAAATATTGTCATTGGTATTTCTTGCATTAAGCTATAGAAAACAGTGAATTCAATCCTTTTTTTGGCTGGATTGTAGTTTATCCACAATAGTAGAAATTGCATTTTTTTTTGTTGTAATGTCTTATTTTAGCTAAAATATAATAAGGAAACATAAAATTGGAGCGCGAAAACAGGTATTTATATATTTTTTTGGAAAAATATATTTTTTTAAATATCCTGACAAAAACAATACCTAACGCACAGTAATGTTATCGGAAATTTTTAAAAAAATCCTGACAAAAAGTACCCAATGCACACGTATTTTTTAAGAAATTTTAAAAAAAACCCTGACAAAAACAATATCTAACGCACACCAGGCACACTCAATTCGACATGTACGACATTGCTCGGCCTACTATTTTCATGTTAGTTTACAATAGTTTGACAGATGAACGCAAAATTATAAATAAAAAATGTTATAAAACGAAGGATAAGGAAAATAAGACATAATTTTGTAAATATATATTAATTGAAACAGTATTATTCGTATGAAAGCGTAAGTACCTACTTAAACATGGAAATATATGTGGTTCATCTAACCTAAATTTTTTTCAGAAAAAATGCCAATGTCTCTATAAATATAGTTTTCCGCACCCAATTTTTAGCGGTATTTATTGTTTTTAATGGTTTACCAAGTATATATAACTATTAATATAAAATTCTTGAATTCCGGATAAACTGCAATTTAGCCCCTTTTTTCCTCTTTATTGTAAACAAACCTCCTCCCTACTAATTTTTGTGTCCCCTCCCACGAAGTTGTCTTTTTGGCGTCTCAGGACTCCTGCATGCTCGACTCATCAGCTAGCCATGTAATTTGTCCGTCATACACTCCACTCGCACTCAGCGCAATGCAGCGCATGAAACGAACGCGCGTATAAACGACTCACGTCAGATAAACCAAGCGTAGAGAAAGACTTTTTACACAGATCCAATTAAATATGGTTAGTAGAGAACGTCCGCTGCTTAATAAATAAAAAGGCAAACAGACTAGATAGCGAACACGACAAGGATGACGCCATCCCTTGCTAACAAGGTGAAGGGAGATGACAGATCGGTTTTTGCTTCGGATTAATGAAAACGACGCGATTCCAAACAGACAATGAAAAAGTTAACTTGAAGGATAAAAATTAATCTCGTTTATGTTGCGAAATGTCACGTTTATTAGCATTGTTGGAATAACTGTTGATACTTGACATGTACTCGAGAGTGTAAAAATATCGGAATCATTCTCCAATGAAAAACATTTGTTTTAACACCTGCACATCGCGCTGAAATTACACTACATTTGTTATTCATATCATCATTACTTAATGATGCTCCTGGACCAATTGTAATTAATATCATAATTACGAAAGAATTTCAAAGGTTCTTTTTATTGTACCCTTATAGCGCATGGCTGTGTTTGGTTGCGATTCGGAGGGCTCGGATTCGATTTCATCTGACGTTAAACTTGACACTTAACAATTCAATTATTTCATTTACGAAAATTCTACCCGTGAACTGTTACCGGTAAACATGCAGCTGTTTACCAGGATATAGCTACCGGAATCGATATTTTAAGAACGCAAGTGGTAAACAGGAGTAGATCCATAACCTATAAAAAAAATTGAAAATTTGAAACAGGTTAGAAATTCAATGTAGTTAACAAACTGCGCAGAGTCCTACTTTGAACACATTTCCAATATTAACGCGCGCGCCTCGCTTTGCATCACTATCTTTTTTTGAGATTAGTTTCTTCATGAACCCGGTGGATGAATCTGGTAGATATTGTACAATTTTCGAACACGGTAACTTTTTACCACTCGTGTTTTCGAACACAGTCGGTAGATGCGGTATCTACTGGTAGAATTTTCGAAAATGCCTATATGTATCCATACAGAAAGTTCTTTGCAAATCTAAATTTCTTGTATGTACATTACCTTTCGACAGTTGTATGTATTTTATACAAATTCAATACAGAAAGTTTCGAGCAAAAAGATCCTATGTTTCAAGTAAAATTATAACATATACTACGAATATGTCAATTGCACTTGAGACTGACATCTTTCAATCAGAATTTTCTTAATATAGAAGCTGTTTCGAGCATAGCTAGCTAATTTATGAAATTTAATTTCTTTATAATTTTATAACTCTATATCCATTTAATATGAAGTATAAAATGCAGTCAAATCGTATAGAGAATACAATGTTCTTTAATATTTATAATAACATTAAATGTGAAAAAATGATATTTACCATCGTTTTTTCAAGAAAAACTGTTAATATCTTTAAATGAGGGTACTTCCGGTTGACCAATTATAACCAAAATCTAATCAGCTTTTCATACAGATGCAACGAAGAGGAATACGAAAGAATTATAATTTTTGGAATTGTAGTTTTAGAGTTATCGTAGACGAAAATTTTGTTACACACACACACATACAGACATCATCGTAAAAATAGTAAAATCGTATTCTAGAGACCTTAAAACGTGCTTATTCATTAAAAACTCACCACCGAATTTTTTGACCAAAGACAATACCTTCCTTACCTAAAGGTGACGGAAGGTAAAAAGTGACCCCATTGATGGTCTCTCCACGATAACTTTGAGAGCTCGTGAGGTGACGCTTGGGAAACGCTCTCAATGCTACAGATATATCGTCATTACCATTATCTGCGAATAGAAGCAGACTGGTGCATACAAAAATGAGTAATAAGCCGTTATACTATATTTATTTATATGACCAATTTTTCTAAATTTGGCTGAAGTCTAGAATATTCACCTCTCAAGAATTTTATTTTGATAGTTATATGCTCGTAAATTTGTTAAACCATTAAAAACACTGTTTATAGTGATTTTGTTTTTTTTTCTGAAAAAAGTTGGGTTAAATTCTTATAAATTGAATGCAACCAAGTTCATCAAATTGTGTTCAGTTCGTCAGGTTACCGTTACATTATAGTTATTTGGTATATCAAGGCCGCGAAATCACTCTTTAGCGTATCAAGAGAAAAATTGTCGCCGAGGCCGCTTGCAGCCGAGGCAAGACAATCTCGTAATTACAAATTTTATTAATTTTAAACAATTTAATTGTAAATGGAAAGTTAGCTTTTAAGTGTCAAACTGATTATTTACCTAATTTCGCGGCCGCTACTATGACAACGGCCGCGAAATCCAATTTTGCGGCCTGTATTGCGGCTGCGAAATGCTTATTTTGCGTCCGGTTGCACAAAAAAGTATTTTTTGAAAATTTGCAAGCGAAAAATTTACATATTTCAGTAATACACCCTAAAAAACTATTAATCATTAACATTACATAGTATACCCAAATTTCATAAAATTGAGTTCTGTACGTTAGGCTACCGTTAAATTAAAGAGTTTTTTGAAAATTTAAAAGCGCAGTCATAATTTTCACAAGTCTTTAGAATAGGTAAAATCTGACTTTATTGTTGTAAAAAAAACATACTTGCTTCCGCGTCCTAAGTTTGTGTTTCTTTGTTATATTGCAGATAAAAGAGAATATTGCAACAAAAAAATTAGAATTCCAAGGGGCGTAGATATTCTAGAATCCAGCCCTAAATTTTAATAATTATTTGTCAACAATATCGATTCGAAATAAAATGTCAAATGCGTTTCTATTAATTAATGTCACTTAATCTTTCACTTTAGTATTTAAGGAGTGAGAAATATTTTTTGTAATGTTTTATATATTTATTCTGTATTAATTATTTGTATTATGTATATGGTTTGGACATGAATAATAATAATAATAATAATAATAATAATAATAATAATAATAATAATAATAGTAATAATAATAATAATAATAATAATAATAACAATAATAATAATAATAATAATAATAATGTCAAAACTACGAGTTACAATTTTATCTCTCGTCACCGTAGTTAAAATGGGTTGTAGGGTAATAGGGTATAGGTAAGGACTTGCTAAAATTCGCATATCGAGACTTTGATAAATAAGCACGTTTCAATGTCTAAAATCAGATTTAAAATTTTACGGTGATGTGAGGATTCTATGTGTGCTCTAATCTGAATTCTACCAATCAGAAAATTTTGAAATCTGGTATTCCAGTAAGTTTTAAAATGGAAATAATCCATTTGATTTTCAAGGTAATTGACTAACACTTTATTTGAAGCTATAACAAGTTTTTCTTGGACAATACATTTAATTATAATATTTGCTAGTCATGTAATTACAAGCATACAATTAAATACAAATTATAATAATTAAATACTATTGAATTTGCAAAGATTTTGTAAATCCTGTGCTCATTGCTCATACCCTGAAGATAAACACAATTCCTTGGTTACACAATTTAGTAATTCAAATGTTGACACCATTGATAGATAAATTTCACTGTCAAAAATTAATCATTTTATATTAATAATCGTAGAGTTTTAAGAAAAAGTTCTACATCTGCTTTTTATCACACCCTATTTTGTTAATAGAAAACTTGTTAATTGTAATTTATGTATTAGTTGTAAAAGTATTGTTCGTTTACTTAATACATAAATTATATCTCGTTTTAAGAACAGCTTTTATAAATGAAAAGTTATTACACTTGATATTAACAAGACAAAAATGATATACAGAATATAAATTTCGTTTTTATTGCAGCCGTAATTAGAGCATGAAAAGATTGCATGCGTAATAAATAATGATCAGAAAATTATAAACAAGTAAAAAATAATATTTAATTTATTCATTTCTTATAAAATAATCAACTAGAACAACTAGACGTATATTTAAGTTTATGACAAAAAATTTAACAATATCTTATTAACAAATTAAGTAAGAAAATTGAAAAAAAAATGTTTTTCTTTAGAATTACAGTAAAGTTTACATAATAATTCTTTCGTCAATGAAATTCTTACGCCTTTCATACTTACTGAGATAAGTTCTTCAGACTATTTTCACAAGTAATAATGAGTTCGCAAAATATAATTTGAGTATTAATTATTAATTCATTATTAGCTCCACCGTACATAAAATCGTTTTGTTTATTTCATACAAAGATACAACCGTAATCTATATTTAATAATTTGTTTTGAAATATCTAACTAAATTCTGGAACTTGGAGATAGGCGTTGAATATATATATATATATATATATATATATATATATATATATATATATATATATATATATATATATATATATATATATATATTTTTATTATTATCACTTAGAATCGTTGATTCATAATAATTTACTGAGTTTACATTCAGTTTTGAAAATGCCATGTACGGAGTACCTATAAAGTGTCAAAACGGTTTTACACTATCTCAAACCAAAACTAAAATTCATGGGCTTGACTTGGAAACTTGTTTCAAAACTACTCTTGTAAACACTTAAAATTCAGTTTCGATATTGCGCATGCGTACATAGTATAACGTTTCTGCTGCTTTGTGTGACTAACCTAAATAAACTGAAAGTGCGTGATTTTAGTTTGTAGTGGTACGAAGAAAAAGAAATGGAATAATCGCATAGCGAAGTATTTGGAGTGAAGAGGATCTGTCACTTATATCATGTAAATAAGCATGAGCCGGAACTGTTTTAAATCAATCTGAAGACATGTTTTTAAAATTGCATTTAATCAGTTTCGCGTAATTTTGACTGGAAACTGAAACCATTTTCAAAACTGTATGTAAATATTATTCCTTTAGCATTGCTATTTTCGATAAATGGTAATCAAAAGTTGTCGAACGGATTGTCGATTTAAAACACAATAGAACAAATTTGTTGAAGTATGAAAGGTAACGTAAAAAGAACTCCACAGGACTCAATTTTTATACAATTTGAAAGTTTATCGTCGGTCGCATTGGAACTCAGACCGCCAAGCCTATGAATCATACATGGTCACTTAACTCGATACCATTTTATTAATATTTAAATATTTATTGGGACTCGCAGAATCCGTTGGCAGATTTGTTTACATTTTGAATGAGCGCTTTCTGACCCATAATATATATATATATATATATATATATATATATATATATATATATATATATATATATATATATATATATATATAAATTTCAAATCAACAAAATTTTTAAGTTTGTTCAGTCGAATCCTTTATAAAGAAACATAGTGGAAGGGCAACAATTCGTAAATCCAGATTTAATTATTACTGTGACGTAATTTATTTATCGCAATTCTGATTTGTAACAGCAATGCAGGGACAAATAGTAGTAAAATCAATGAATCTACAAATTTAATTTATCAATACTGTCAATAGTTGTATTAAAACTACATACCTGCAAAATTTTATTATAATTTCTTATTGTGAAATGCAAAGAAAATGCATATTTATTTATCAGATTACAGTTATGCGATATATTTAAAAAAAAAATCCATACGGTCAGTCGATCAACTTTATCTTCTTTGCCAAAAATTATGGAATATGTCATGAATTTGTGTTGTACTCGTACACTCTAACACAGCACTTTTTGGTTATATTATGTTCATTTTCTTTAATTCGCTTATTTTTCACACATTTTCAAATAAAATTATAAAATCTAAAGATGCATTCACAAATAAAAATTAGGTTTATGGTTTTTGTTTAGGTTTAAGTAACTCATTCATAAATGTAAATTTAAATTACCTGAAAATTAGTTTTGATGTGTATAGACATCTTTGTAAATGCTTCAAAAACAAGATTAAAATATCGGTAGAGCAGTACTCAACAAGACACCTGTGCGCCGTGAGACTGTCATTCGCTTGGCATTATTGGTTTTATTTCAGCAATTAATTTATGGCAGTCTCCATCTTCTTCTCGCATTTGTTTAAAAAGCCGAATCCACCAAGTGGATACTAAATAAAGATGGGTGTATATATCTATATCATTTCAGACTCGTTTTCATTGGTGAAGTTCGTGACGTCAAACTAAATCATAAACCTAAAGTTTGGACATTGCACTGTTTAGCTTTATGATTTGTATTTAGAGACCCTAAATTCTGAAGTGTGAATGGAGTCATTACGTAATATGTGGCCAAAGTCTTTAAATCTAAAGTATAAACCATAAATCTAAACCTAATTTTCATTTGTGAATGCACCTTAAGCGTGAGAACATCTTTTTATGTTAAACGAAACGAGGATTTATGACGTTTACATAATTTGATATGTTCTACTGGCCGCCATTAATTAAGCTCCCTAAAATTCCGGTGATGTGATTCTGCGGGTTCCAATAGCTCTGTCACTTCTACATAATTTCTGTTAAACATCGTGGCGATATTTTCGAACGGTTTGGTTTTGTAAGTGAAGAACGTATTTATTATTCGGTATTTTAAGAAACGTATAATCACACATGAATCAGAATCTGGTTGGATTCGATTCTAAATTGATCTCTCTGTAATATACCTCGGTATCCCTTCAATCGTATTGTTTACATCCTCTCGAAAACGCATCTCCTCTCAATTTTCTCGCAAATCATGTTTAACCGGTTGGCTGATTGTTCGTGACTTGAGTGCCCCAGTTCCTTGGGCCTTTGGCCACGCCACTGGTTGCGGTAGCGCAGCGCGTTTAAAGTTACATTTACTCGGTGCACTGGTCGTTTTTGTTATGCATTTGTCCGATGATCGAAGCCGACGCCGTCGAATCGTGCGCAATCTGAAGGCAGATGCTGTAGATGCGCAACCCATTATTTCCCGCCAAATTACATAGCATTAACATTGCGGGATGGTACGGAATTACTCGCATGCAATGCCAAAACAGTGGACCGGTCAGGGAGGGACTCCGAAAATTGGGGACCGACCAATTTTGGGAAATTGATAAGGGCAATTTAAGGAGATACTGTTGCGATAATGCAAATTAATACAATGTTGCTGATTATACGCAGGTAGCATAAAAAAATTATGCAAAAAGACCATGGAAACAAGGAAATAATTAGTTTGCAATATTTTGATGCACAATTTTGAAATTTACCAGTTATTTTCTGTTATAATTTTCTGGCTAATTCAATAACACTATTTGTCAACATTTTGGGAACATATGATTTAATTTTTTTTGTTGGTTTTTTAATACCGAGAGTACTTCTACTTTTCTGTGAAACTTCACATTTTACACTGTAAGGTTCAGTTAACCTAACTGCCATAAAATGAATATATCGAATCGATATAAGAGAGTAGATTGACCAAATTGTAAGCACGTCATTTTATTTTGAAAATCGACGGCAGCGCTACGGGTAAAATATGAACTAGCAGTACAAACAAAGCCTGGTCGCGTTTAATCTTTGTGCAAATTTCACATAAAATATTATTTATTTCTTGGCTAAAAATGAGGTGCGGATACGGTTTATTCGAGATATAAACATGAAGATTATATGAAAGGTGTTTTTTTTTGTATATTTCCGAAACCACCGAAGAATTTAACTAAATGTAAGGTGTGGGTGAACGTTTAGTTGCAAACATTTTATTGTTTCGGAAGTAAAAGTGTACACATATTCGTTGGGGAATATGGACCAACAAAGCAATCGTATAACACTGTCTCAAGTCGATAATTAATACTAGTAAGAGGTTACTAACCTAGCTAAAAGGTGTCATATATTTAGGGAAACGAATATTTATTTACTTTTATTAAAAGATATTTACGTGGATATTAAATCAGCCTTGTTACCACTTCTTTTTAATCTTCGGCATTCTAACCACTGTTTCAATTCTTAAACACAATGATCGCCTAAGATCGGTAAGCGAAATCTAGCACTCGGCACAGCATTTTCCGGTAAAATAACTGTTGTTAGATAATTACACACAACTATACTATTGTAACGCTTTTATTTATTTGGGTGAAGTGTAAAAATCAAAGAATCTATATTAATAAAAAAAGATGTTTATTAAAACGATAAATAAATATTTAAGAGATAATAACAATGACGATTACTAGTTTTAAACAAATATTAAAAACTAATTTAAGACTACGAATATAATTAACCAAAAACTAACATTATTTATTTGAACAATTTTTACTATTTATTTATATGATATTACTGATATTATTTAGTTCCACTATTTATTTCACTTCACATTGAATTGTTCGACCTACCGACCTCCACAGCGTCTATATACTCAACTGACAACAGCGTCTGTATATTCAACTGCCCGGACAGAATTCACACCTTCCATCTCACTGTCTGTCTGTTTATGTAACTAATTGATTAACTTTCACAGCCTTAGTATCACTGACTGTCCACTGCCGAGTATCCACTTCCACTCGCCGTTACTGTTCGCGTATACCTAGCTTCCCAATACTCTTCAAAACTACTAAGTATTAACTTTCACAGCTATCCCAGTAACTTCCCGAGTATTGCACTCGACACTAAACTGCATACGCTCACCACGATACTGCTGTGCTATTCAACTATTACTATCTAAATAACTGTCCTTCTGACGGTCTAACACTGTACGTGACTGTTTGTCTTCGCACACACGTAGGTGGCTTATATAGTAGCTCTTAACACCTTCTGGAATATTCTCGAGACGTCTCGAACTGCACAACAATTCGCGGGTAATTACGCTTATCTCCCCTTATTTACCTAACCGCCCGCCTATCGCGCGCTGCACTGTGTTATTGATCGACTTCCTAGGCTCCTCCTTCTACTAGAATACTTCTATTCATATGCGTCGGTTTGCACGCGCTAGCCGGGCGCTCACGGACCGAATTGTAGGTACTCCTGCGTTACAATATTTTACTACAAAGATAACGTTACTCAACAACTTTACGAATACAACAATTCTCCGGTATTCATAGTGATATTTTATTTGTACTGCTAGATCATATCTTCCAAAAGGCGCTGGTATGGCGTGACGTCATTCGTAAAATCATTCATTATATGATGCGATATTTTAAGGTAATTGGCGCTTTATCAAGAAGTGGAAAAACCAGGTCTTAATGTTTATTTTAAATGTCACCAATTCTGTGATTTAAACTATCTACAACACTAAAGCCCTAAAAAGTTTTACTGACATGTCCGCATTGATTATTAATGCTATAAAAAGATAAGTTTTTTGTGCACGATCGGTTTTTTTAATGTTTACCGATATAGGCATTAGGCTCCATTCTCAAATTACTGATTGGCATAAGTGATGTGAATCACTTACCGATCACGTGGTGTATATATCATCCTCAACCGGTAAGAAGCCCATAATAGTTAAATAACTAATTTTTTCATTCGGCATAACATTGTTTTCCCACGTTAAACGCCTATGTATTGAATTCTCGTGTTCACTATGTATACTAAACTACAACAAAGTGACATTTTGCGTTGGCAAATTGCTACTTTGCATATTGACTGTACGAAAAAATAATTACCTCTTTATTAACAGTAAATTTTAAACAAATATTTAATTTATGTATGCATTTGGAGAAATAAGGTCTCATCATCAGTAGAAACTACACAAAATAATTAAAGACGTGTCAATCATTCCAAAGATAAACAACTTTTGTTACAAATACATCTATTTGTTCCCACTAGGCAATGTAATCGCAAAATGATATCATTTGGATGTTTTAATTTACATCTGATTGTATGGACTTGACGTTTCCGAATATTGTTATAAAAATTAAACTGTAATTGGAATGGTAAACTGAGAACCAAATAATAATCATATACTTAATTCATGAAAGTTTCATTAACTTTTCTCTCCAATTGCTACTCTAAGACGCATTTTTTCTTAAAAATTTTGTGTTTACTAATTTTATAATAGCTTGCTGTAAGGTATTAATTTTCTTCCTAAAAACAGTCTCATTACGGTTCTGTCCTGGAAGAGATGAGGAGAAAGACTGAATGTTTTGCCTTTCATTACAGCCACAACTACTGAACTATTAAAAACTTATTATGTTCCAGATTTAAACAGTTGTTTTTTCTTAATTATTCGTTGAGTGCGTGTACAGTTTTTTTACTATTGTCTGCAGGACTTCTCTTCCGTTAATTATATGTTCCAGCGACCTCTGCCAAGTGAGAAAATTGTGCAATACACTTTAAAGATCGACGATTTGTTCTTGTTACAAAAAAATTAACCTGCGTGTAATTTTCTTCGTTAAAAAATTACCAACTCTTTGGCTGCAGTGATAGATACACACAATACGAGGAGATATTTATACTTTTTTATTGGACAAACGTTTTCCGGAACAGTTTAATTCTTTAATCTGTTATTTACATACAATTATTGAAATTAATCAAAGCTGATACAGCAAATGCATGTCATCATATTTGTTCAATATTCATAAATCATCAATGTTTCATAATTATCATATTGCAACGTTTTTTTTATGAAGTGTAAAAATCAAAGAATTATTATTAATTAAAATATTTTCTTATTAAAACGATAATTAAATATTTAAAAGATAATAAAAATGACGATTACTAATATTAAAATATTTAAAACTAATTAAGACTAAACTATAATTAACGACAACGCTAATACTATTTATTTAAACAATTAACACGATAACTGATTATTTATTTCGACCATTTATGTCACTATTTATTTATATCACGGTCAACTCTCCGACCTGCCGACCTCTACAGCGTCTATATACTCAATTGGCTCAACAGCGTCTGTATATTCAACTGCCCGGACAGAATTCACACCTTTAACTTTACTGTCTATTTATGTAACTAACTGTCTAACTATCTAATTGTTCTTCTGACGAACTAACTCTCTAACTTCCACAACCTCAGTATCACTGACTGTCCGTATACCACAATTCTTCAACACCACTGCCGAGTATCCGCTTCTACTCGCCGTTACTGTCCTCGTATACCTAGCTTCCCAATACTGCTCAAAACTACCGAGTATCCACTTCTACAGCTATACCAGTATACCAGTAACTTTCGGAGTACTCCACTCGACTTCAAACTGCATACGCTCACTACGCTACTGCTGTGCCACTCAACTCACTCCTTAATTCTAAGTAACTGTCCTTCTGACGGACTATCACTCTATGTGACTATCTGTCTTCGCACACACGTACGTCGCTTATTGTTCTAATATATTCTAGAAAACTCTTCACGTCATAACAATGTACAGGTTATTACGCTTATCTCCCTCTTGTTTACAGAGTAGTCCCCTTACGTCGCCTGTCTCCGCGCGCCGCATCTGTGTTATCGATCGCCTAGCAGGCTCCTCCACCCTACTAGAACGCTTCTATTCATAGGCGTCGGTTCGCTGGCGCTGAACGGCGGCTCGCGGACCAAGTGTCGTAGGTGTACCTACTCTCGCACGTTACAGCATTTCACGTTTGTTTACAATTCTATTAAATTTATTTTCTCACCGCATTTCATTTTTTATTTCCAGCATAATTATATCACATTTAATACAGAGTGATTCACTACTTCGTGCACAAACTTTAACGGCATGTAGTACTGTCTAAAATGAGTAAAAAAGCTTAATCAATATGGGTCTGATCTTTAATAGTTTCCGAGATATAAGACAGTGAGAAATGAGTTTTTACGGGATGATTTTACCTCTTCTATCTCGAAAACTATAAAGGTGCATTCACAAATGAAAATTAAGTTTAGATTTATGGTTTATACTTTAAATTTAAAGACTTTGACCGCATATTAGGTAATGACTCCATTCACACTTCAGAATTTAGGGTCTCTAAATTCAAATCATAAAGCTAAACATTGCAAGGTCCAAAATTTAGGTTTATGATTTAGTTTGACGTCACAAACTTCACCAATGAGAATGAGTCTGAAATGATATAGATATATACAATACACCGATCTTTATTTAGTATCCACTTGGTGGATTCAGCTTTTTACACAAATGCGAGAAGAACATGGAGACTGTCAGTGTCATAACTTAATTGCAGAAATATAACGAATAATGCCAAGCGAATGATAGTTTCACGGCGCACAGGTGCCTTGTTGAGTACTGCTCTACCGATATTTTAATCTTGTTTTCCAAACTTTAGGTTTATGATTTAGTTTGACGTGACAAACTTCACCAATGAGAACGAGTCTGAAATGATATAGATATATACACTCATTTTTATTTAGTATCCACTTGGTGGATTCGGCTTTTTAAACAAATGCGAGAAGAACATAGAGACTGTCATAACTTAATTGCTGAAATATAACTAATAATGTCAAGCGAACGATAGTTTTACGGCGCACAGGTGTCTTGTTGAGTACTGCTCTACCGATATTTTAATCTTGTTTTTGAAGCGTTTACATAGAAGTCTGTACATATCAAAACTAATTTTCAGATAATTTAAACTTGCATTTATGAAAAAATAAATAAATAAATATATCATTACGGTATATTACCCATTGCTGGGTGTGCCAATCTGCTTTGTACGCAGATATCAGTAATGATGGTGACATATTTGTACCGTGTGGGCGTTTACCAGGCGACACCTTACTGACACTCATTGCTGGCGTGGAGAGTGCACCACAGGGGTCAATTTTGTGCCATTTAAAATTCGAAATATTTGACGTCGGTCGGGATCGAACCCGGTTCTCCAGATTCGCGATCACACACGCAGGCACATTTATGAATGACTTACTTAAACCTAAACAAAAACCATAAACCTAATTTTCATTTGTGAATGCACCTTAAGAGTTACGACTTCGATTAAACGAGTATTTTTGTTTACCTTTGAAAGCTTATTTTAAATGTGCTTTTTTAAAAAAATATGGCGACCTTGACCAATATTTAATGTTCGAATAACTTCTTAACTATTAGAACATGGGAAAAATGTTTCCTATTAAATTTTATTATATTTTTATTATCTATTTACTGGCATGGATAAATTTTTGTTCGATCACTATCTTTGTCAGTTTTTCTTCGCTTCTAAAATAAAATGACCTCTTCTTCAGAAACAGTTGAAGATCAGAACTTAGATCATCCTGTATATACACAATTCTCGATTATTGTCAGTGACATATTCAGGTGGTGCTTTGGGCTGTAGGATTTAATATAACAGGTTATTTTATACACATATTTTTTATCCTTCTCGTGATCGATACTAGTACCAAGATTTAATGTATGAGATCGGAAATCATTTCGGCATGTCTGATTCTTATTATTAATTGAAAGTCATTAAATGAATTAATGTCGTGAAAAGTCCTACGGAAGGAGAAATTAACATAGCAACCAAATATAGTATGTCAGGTGGAAACACATCTTTAGGCCAGAGGCTAAATTTTAAAATAATATTTCGTCATATTAGTGTCGGTCAGGTCTTTAGCCTACAAAAGCTTAAACCACTGTTACGTGAAGTTGGAATGCCGCCCACAGTTTAAGAATATTATTATAATAAAGCATGTATGTCTAAAGTTTTCAATTAGCTCTCGGCTTGGAATATAAAATTGTAGGCAGTTTTGATGGTATGGTAATTGGTTTTCAAAATATTGGAAAGTAAAAGTCAATGAGAAAATTGTTAGTTTTAAATAAATATATTATGAATACGAGCAAAAGATTTTGGTGTCATGATTTTTCTAGTTTTCTGGATCTCGATATAGGAATAAGTATGGGAGATACCAAAAATTTACAAAATGAATATTCGCAATATTCACCTAAATAATATAAATTAATGGATCTTTAGAGAGAAATAAAAAATATTAGATATGTGTAGGAATCCAATGGTACAAAAATGTTAACTTCAAAAACGCAGCACTTGTTGCAAATTTTGAAAAAATCTTTTTGTAATAGAATCAGTACCGTTCATTATATGATTGTATCAAGCTTTTTATGTATATTTAAATAAGGACAAAAACAAACTATTTAGTTACAAATTTCATATTACTGATCCATGATTTGTTAATAAAATAAAACAGAATTGTTTGGTTGTTGCAGAGATTGTTCATTAAATTAAGCAGAAAATAATATTTATGTCTCGCTAAAGTAATAATGAACTGTTTATTGCTAGGATACGGTGTATATAAACATATCTACAGGCTGTCTCACAAGTCGCGCCCCAGAGCGAATGAGGAAACACGAGACTGAACTCGGATGTGTAATTTCGAAGAAAAAAATCTAGCTTAAAAGATATTCGAGAAAAGACGTCTTAAAATTGACCAATCAGAGACCTCCACCTTTAACGTGTGTTTGCCGTAATTTTACGTTACTACGGTTTTATACAAATCAAATCTTTTTTAAAATGAGTGGACGACTGTAGTTTTCGAAAAATGTCAGTGTTAAATTAACTTTGACAAGGTGAATAAAAAAAGCCAAATTCTTACCATGTATTCAGCCGCTGATTACTTAGAAATGATTATAATTTTCGGAGAATGTGGAAGTAACGCCAGAGAGATAGCACGGGTCTATTCGGAACGTTTTCCGGATAGAAATCTTGTGGATCATAAAGTGATAGAACCATCGCAAGGATTCATGAGACCGGTCAAGTTATGCCAGATCAAATGACAATAATATTTTCGTTTAACACATTTTACACAGCTACTACAACACGCTGCACTGTACGATATAAATGATGATCTCGGATGATACCGTCGCTAACCTAAATTTGTTGACAGTGAAAAGTCAACTCAAAATTACAGAAAGTCAAACAAATTTTGTAACTCACTAGTAGTATTTTTAAAACCTAGCAACCAGTTTTATTTTGTAATAATATCATCACACCTCAAGATATCCTTCCGGGATTGGTGGATTAAAAAGTCTTGTAGCTCCGATATACAAGCAGCCGCAAATTATATTCTTCTATTTGTTGGCAACCTATTGTCGTCGGCAAGTGTCAGTTTCGTCTGAGGCGCGAGTTGTGAGACAGTCTGTATAACAACCGGGACATTATATGAGGGCATAATAGTTCATTATGCCTTCATTATAATCCGATCATCGTTTATGGACTTTGAATTAGAAATAATATGAACGGTTAATTAATATATTAAATGATTACAACAGTTAATATACACAACACATCATTTTAAATTTAATTATAGTACTTAAAATTGATTATGAAAAGGGTCTTAAAAAGCAATTTACTTTCACCACACATGTAAATAGTAAGTACGCCGAATTGCAGACTGCAATGTTTCGCATTGATTTTTGACGGATGGCGGATCATTATTTTTTTTGGGGACGATATTTATCCACGTTTGAATTAATTTTCTATATTATTTACTGTCACATGTGGCACATCCAAAGAAGTACAAACTCTCTAAAATGTAATAATATTCTGAAATAAGTGCATAAGAAATAAAGATCTGAGATCTGTCATGTGAAAACGAACCTCAAAATATAATACTTACATGTTCTACAGACGAGAATGGAATAATTAGGGAAACATTTATGCGTTTGTCTTCCTCAAAATATGCAAAAGCATTCAAAATAATTTCTTTCCACCGCTTCGATAAATTATCTTCGAAAACACCAGATTCACCAAATCCATCATCTCTAACGATATAGAACATTGATGTTTTAAAAATAAATAAATGTTGATAATAAACAAAACAATTAAACAACATCCTTAGCAACGCAAAAGCTTAAGCATTATTGTAATCAAAATTATTATTAATGAAAACTTATTTCACATACTCTTGAGTAAAACTAATATAATTACCCCTTAATCTTAAAATTAAATTTAATAAAAACTAAATACGTATTTCGAGAACTAAGTTCTCATCATCAGTAGTACAACAAGGGAAAGTTAAACAGAGTAGTCAAGATTACTCAACATGTCAACCATGCCAGAGGTCCTAACAACTCTGAAAAACAAACTTTCCCTTGTTGTACTACTGATGATAAGAACTTAGTTCTCGAAATACGTATTGAGTTTTTATTAAATTTAATTTTAAGGTTAAGGGTTAATTATATAGTTTTATATATATATTAGTTATTTTTATTATATTATTATATTATTATATTATTATTATTATTATATATTATTTATTATATTTTATATATTTTTTATATATTAGTTTTAGTTATATTTAACCTTAGACTCCATCTATTATTAATTTTTACTCTAGTGAGACATAAAATATTATATGGACCACGAGCGTTACTAGATGATAATGCCCATCGGACGACATCTATACCTCGGGCCAAAGGCCCTCGGATTAGATCCTCGTCGTCCTCCTGGCATTATCATCATCGTAACGCTCTTTGTACATAAAATACTTTTAAAAAATATCTGTTTATTATTGAATTAAATTAATATTATTATTTAGAATTATACAATTTTAAAGGTGCACCCTTATATTTTTCATTGCTTGGTTTTTGACAAAACCTTGTTGCTCACAATTCGACAAAACTTAATCGAACTATATAACGTCATAAACCGGAAACTTTAATAAATAAACTTATTCGATTCTTGTGAAAAAGTCTGTACGTGTATTATAACGGTGTGAGTTAAAAATATAACGATATATTCAACTTTTCGTCTGCATGTAAAACGTGCTGCGTAATTCATTAACAATTGGTGCTATTGAAATAATTATATCTATAAATAAACTCCCATTTGTTTAGTTGTTTTGAAATTCTTCAGTCAAGTATTTTGTTTATGCTGTACAGATCATATCATTTCTATTTTCAACTATTTTTTCTAAATCATTGTTATTATCTCAAAGAGAAAATTGAGAATGTGTGCATATTTTTAGTTTTGAGGTCAGCAAAAGTTTATTGCAAACATAGTTGCAAAAAAACTGGTACCCAACAAAAAAATATACTTCAAGCCGGAGAAAATAGAAATTTATTACTCAATTTGTTTTTATTTTAACTAGAAACAATAAAATTTATCTAGACATACGAAACAAAAATGTTGGGCTGAATTTCTCTTTGTTATTTTGGAATTTCCAACGCACTTTATTATATTTTATTAAGTTTTTGTTGAAAAAGAATAATAAATGAAGGAATAATAAGCAATAAAATGATTGTTCTTACTGAAATTTACATAAAGCTCATATACCTACCGAGTGTAATACGAAAATTGGACCACAGATGTTCAACATGAGATAATCGTTTTTCTTATGCAAAAGTAGCCTATTAATTTTAGACAAAAATGCTACAAACATATATTGTAGAGATGTAAAGAATTAAATTCTATATCAAATTCATCATATTTTATTATGCATTTTGTAACCTGGCAAGTGGAATATATATATATTTTTTCATAAAATTTACTTCTCTATAGTTTCTGGCCATAGAATTTAAACAAAATCCCAAAAAAAAGTTATGCATATTACCTGTCAGAAAAGATATGTTTGAGTCATCATTATTGAAAAAAAAAAATCAAAATTATAAAATATAATTTTAGTCAAAATAATACTAGTTAATAATTTGTAACCCTTCTAAATAAATAAATTTCTATTTTCAATTATAACAGAATTTTTCTACAATCGTGCGGGAAATAGTGTCAGAATGGGCGCATGAGTAATTTTTTGTTCACGATCACGCACGCTCGCGAAATTAAGAATGTAATCACGACCAGTCACGCACGATATTTTATGTTTGAGGCACGGTCACTCACGATCACGAATTTATTTTGCCATTCACACCCGATCACGCACGCCGGTTACGTTCGTGTCACGTAATTTGATATTATATTGTAACGTGGGAGCCTCGTTACTACGCTAAACAAGCGTTAAGTATAACGATGACACAATCGCGCTAGCAGCAGAGCTACGCACAAACAAGCCGCGACGAGTTTAATTACTTCCGGTCGTCTGAACCTTTTGTGTTCATTGTTGTTATGCGCTCGAACATTCTAGAGCTCTCTGGAAGTTAATGGCAGCTGTATAAAAGGGACGCAGCTATGCTCGGGAGTTATTAGTTGGAGAGACATATAGAGAGATTTACATACAGTGTTAGTGAAGCACAGCAGTATCGTGGTGAGCGTATGCAGTATGTTGTCGAGTGGAGGACTCGGGAAATTACTGGTTAACTGGGATAGCTGTGGATGTGAATACTCGGTAGTGTTGACGAGTATTGGGAAGTTATAGTGTACGAGGACAGTAACGGCGAGTCTGGAAGTTATTGGTATACTGAGAAAACTGTGGAAGTGAATACTCGGTAGTGTTGATGAGTATTGTGAAGCTAGGTATACAAGGACAGTAACAGCGAATTGGAGTGGATACTCGGCATTAGTGTTGAAGAGTTGTGGCATACGGATAGTTGGTGATACTCAGGCTGTGGAAGGAGAAAGTTAGTTACATAAATAGGCAGATAGTGAGGTGAAAAGTGTGACTTCTGTTCGACCAGTTGAATATACAGACACTGTTGAGTCAGTTGAGTATAGAGCCGCGGTGATCGGTAGGCGGACAGTTAATTGGTTAAATAAATATATAAATAAATAGTGACATAAATAGTCGAATTAAATAATCAGTAAGATCGTATAAATTTTGTTTGCAACACATGCAAATTCAAAAATTCACAGCGATCGTTTCAGAAAACTAACATTTCATGCGCTTGTTTCAAAAATAGATATTCTGGCAGATAAAACGTATTACATTTTTTAATAATTTCATTTTAATTAATTTTATATAGGTACTAAATTTTGTTATTTTTACGATAATTTTGTCCGGGTTAGTCAGCGTTTTTGTAAATTTTACCGATTGACTACACCAGGAAATTAACATTTCGGGTTACCCCGGCACCCCACATGCTTTGTTCGTGTACGAATATCAAATATTCGTATACAAACAACGCATGTATGGACCAAAAATTCGTGTTCGGTAGCAAATATTCGGTATTTGTAACCCAACACTAATGTTTTTAGTGCCGGGTCGGTAAATCAACACATATCAAAGGACCCGAACATTCGCTTTAAGGCCAACACGCACTTAAGCGACCGAAGCGAAGCGCGGCGAAGAAAAGTTTTTTCATTCAATGTATTATTACGTGTACACGCGCACTTTGGAGCAGCGAAGAGCAGAGTAATGAGGCGACTATACTCATAAGAATACATTGAATGAAAAATAACTTCTCTTCCTTCCGCTCAAGTGCGCGACAGCTTTTATGTTCATTCGCGCTCACAAACACACTTGCCTTGGCAATTTTACTTTATTTATAGACAATTATTTAAGAACAAATTATTAATTACCTACTTACTTACAATGTATTAATAAAAACAATTTATATCTACCGTTGATGCTAATAAAAATTAGAAATAGTTTTCAAGTTTGAATGGGAATTGAACTCGAACCATCCGAATCACCACCATTCACCTAAAATACAATAAATATCCCGCGCCATCAAATGTATATAGATGGCCAAGGTCACTTTGAAAACATTTGCCGATTTTAGTTGACTGAATACGAATAGTCAGCTACACGAGAATGTGTGGAGACAGTTTCTAGCAAACGTTCGTACGTGAAAATTCACTAACAAATAATCGCCAAATTAACGAATATTCATCTACACATGTGTGGATCCAGAGTTAGAAGCGGGCGTAAAATATCACTTGCGACGTTGCGGATACACAATATTGTTTAATTATATTCTTGAATGTGGTAAAGAAGAACATAAATAAATCATAATTTTTCTGTTTGTTTCGCTTAGGAATTTTTATGAAATCTGATAAAGTGTGGCAAAGAATTATTACTAATGACTCTACAAGTTGAATTAAACTCAATTCAATTTATCATTCTGTCTGAATCTAGTTTGTTCCAGTGACTAAAATGGTAATACAACTAGCTAAATTACGGAATATTTAATTTTTGCGAGAAAATTTAATTATTGAACTCAGCGTGGTTAATTAATTAATTTTTGTCTTTCTGAATGAATTAATCAAACACATATTTGTTCTGCAAAAAGTTTAAGTATAGGAAAGTAAACAGAATGAGATTATGAATAATTCATTCAACTCGCTATTAGAAGAAAAACTAAAGTCTGTGTAATTAATTATTTCTTACGAAATTTTAAGTGCACGGTGTTTATGTTAAACGTTTGCAATGATCTCTAAATGTGTCAAGATAAATCAGTTTATATAAATTTGATTGCCATAATTTAAGTGTTTAAAAATTAAGATGTCAACGGATATTCACCTGTCACAATTGTGTTAAGACAATGATCGACAATTTAATTATACGCTACAAGATGTGCTGATGAGAAAAATGAGCCATTTCGTTCTTTTCATAATTGTTTTTTAATCTCTTGAGTACCGCCCTGCACTCAAAAGAAAACTAATTATCAATCAATAATAGTATAAGTCATTCCATCTTAAAATTACGGTAATAATATGGTTGTTTATTTTTATTCAATAAAAAACTAATAGTTTTCACCACTATAAAAATAAAGCGGCAGATTTGGGCCTGTATATATTTTGAGGACCTCATTATGAAAGTTTGTTTTTTACTTCCTGCTACCCTTGGTAAGGGAGGTATAAGGATCATGCTAAAAATCGCATATGGAGATTTTGGTAAATGACTACGTTTTAAGGTCCCTAGAATCCAATTTTAACATTTTCACGATGATGTCTGCGTGTAAGTGTGCGTATGTGTGTGTGTGTGTGTGTGTGTGTGTGTGTGTGTGTGTGTGTGTGTGTATGTGTGTGTGTGTGTGTGTGTGTGCGTGTGTGCGTGTGCGTGCGTGTATGTGTGGATCCTCCACTCTAATTCAAATACTATCATTCAGAAAATTTTGAAACCTCGTATTTCCAAATTTTTCTATGATGGAAAGAGCCCATTACATTTTGGTGTAAATCGAAAAACTGGAAATGGCACTAGAAGCTCAAAATAGTTTTTCTTCGAAAAATACCTTTAAATGTTATTCTTTCGAGATTAATGTTATTATAAAAATTAAAGATTATTAATTTTTTTACAGATTTCCATTAATACTTTTTCTATATATTTGATGCATAAATTTACAAAATTATCTGTAATTTAAATCCCGGAGCCTACGCTTTAAACAAACAAAACTCCTTGGTTGCGCAGTTATTCAAATGTATTATGTAACTGACAGATAAATGTCATAGTCAAAGAACTAATCATTTCAAATTAATAATAGTGACGTTTTAAAAAGAAAAAGTTAAAGCTAATTCTTATTTTTGGATTAGTGAATTCTATTTTATCCCGGTATTTAAAATTTAATCTTCATTTTATTATGAAAAAAGGTAGTTACTTGGGTTAGA
The DNA here is from genome assembly GCA_963082715.1 of Harpalus rubripes. NCBI lineage: Eukaryota > Metazoa > Arthropoda > Insecta > Coleoptera > Carabidae > Harpalus > Harpalus rubripes. The sequence continues at coordinate 67,789,228 of OY720450.1, forward strand.
TTAGACTATATTTTAAGAAATAAACTGCCAAAAGTCGAGTAAAATTCGCTAATTCAAAAATAAGTATAAGCTTAATCTTTTTTGTGACTCGGGCTGTAAATGGCGGTAGGTATTGTGTTGGCCACATCAGATTTTTTTTAATAAGGGTTTTTAAGATTGCACTTTTTAAAAAAAATATAGATATTGCATATCAATTTTATCCTTTAAAATATTGTAATTATATTAAGATAATGTTTAATTATAAAGTACTTTATTAAAAATTGAAATTAAAAATTATTTAATAATGTTGTGACATCAGAACCCCAGTTCTGCTAACTTCATATATTTGGGGCCTGCGCGCATGCTCTGTTATTATGTTTATTGTTTGACTTTACGTGCAGTGGCGTTTCAAGAAGCAAATGGGCCATGTGTAAAACAAAAACAAAATTCAATAAGTAAAACTTTTAATAGACAATAAATATTTTAATTTTTACATTTCAAAAACAATGTTTATCTTATGGCTCCCTTTGGTCGTGGGCTCGTGTCCATAGTACTCGTTGCGCCCCCAAATGCTACGCCACTGTTTACATGCTTATACCTTGATATTGTGTTCAACTATTCACTCTATTGGTACTATCTTGTCTTTCTACTATATTATTAATTTTTTAGGGATTTACATTAATTTTTATCAAGAATAACACTAAAAATAATCAGAAGATCGTGGAAACCCCCATTTTCATTATTTAAATTAATTGTAAATTTACAATATTAGGTATTTAATTATTTGAATTAAACAAAGTAAAAATTGTGTGGTCTACAATCAGAATGTTAATTACCTAGCCATTTTCCCACAAATATCATCGTAAAAATGATAAAATTAGTTTCTAGGGACATTGAAACGCATTTATTTACCAAAATCTCGATATGCGATTACCACGAAAAATGAATGAATTTTGTACCATTTGCCTGATAATGTAGAAATCTTTTTGTCACACCTTCGTTTGTTTGAATTCAAGTCCGCAAATATATAAAACCGTTAACAGTTTCGTCCCAATTTTTTATGCCAAGAAAGCTTAGTGAAATGTCAGTTTATAAACAGATGCATACTTATTTTATATGTTATTATTTCATAGAAATGTAAAGTTCAATTCTATTACTGTCTGACCTATTATTATACAATGAATTTTCAATTGATCATACATACACAATGATATGAACTTTGACTTTTACATGTGCGCCTACGTAAAGATTAGTAATAGATTAAAATTTCACCTGTTCTTTACAATTTTATACGCATTGCTATAATGTAAATTATAGCTTACAGTGCAAAATCGTATAATAAATAGTGGGCTTGGACCACACAAATTGTGGACTAGCTTTGCTTATTAAAATATTAGATATGGTTTGAGAAATTCAGATTTTTATACAAGGTATACCATAAAAAAAAACATAGGGAGTTAATTTCGAAAAGCAATTTTTGGATTAGACTTAATTATTAATAGTTAATTTTTAGTACAAAGAAATAGATACGTAGTTTGTAAACCAAGTATGTATGTTAATTTTTGTTTTTGTTGTTGATATAATATATATATAAACTTTAAATCACTATTTTTTTTTCATCTTGATCCTCAGTAATGCGATTTGAATAGATAATGTGTCACTTTAGAAGTATTAGAAAATAGAACATTATGTAACAAGTTTTATAAGCGCCTATTTAGTCACGAGTCACGAGTTTCTAAAGAGTTTTATGAATTTAATAATGAGAGTAGAAAAAAAAACGTTTTGTATTTAATAAATAAAATAAATAAATATATCATCACGGCATATTACCCATTGCTGGGTGTGCCAATCCACTTTGTACACAGATTTCGGTAATGATGATGACATATTTGTACCGTGCGGGCGTTTACCAGGCGTCACCTCACGGGCACTCATTGCTGGTGTGTAGAGTGCATCACAGGGGTCAATTTTGTGCCATTTAAAATTCTAAATATTTGGCGTTGGTCGGGATCGAACCCGGTTCCCCAGATTCGCGACCAGACACTCAGGCCCGCGGCCATATAATTGGTTATTATATGATTTAATAATATATTTAATAAAAAAAACTACGTGCATTGTAGCCTAAATGTTAATTGCCACTGACACCTTATCAGCATTCAACATATTTTTTATTTTCATGCAATCGTAAGTGGTTTCTATCTGGACTAACAGACCATGTGATTTTTATGGGGATATCTTAAGGCAGAGGTTTATAACACCGTCCTAAATATATAAAGGAGTTGGCATTATTGTTCTGGTGATATGTCAATTTAAGATTATTTTGAACACAAGAATTAGCAAAATGTTTATAAATTTTAGGGCTAAATTTTTAATTGTTGTAACTTAAATAACTACATTTTGTCATAAAAACAATAATATGCTGTCATTACTGACATCTCGTATAGATTAGTTATAATTTCCAACTTTAAGATTAGTTTGTTTTGTAACTACAACTAACTTCAAGTGATACAATTGAGTTTCCGCTATCTGTCATTAAAAATATGTGAAAGTATATAATATAAATATATGTATATAAACTATTGTTCATGAAAGATGATTATTCAAGGTCATTTGTGAGCCGTTTGATATAATATTACTTGTAGTTAACTTCATTGCATTTCGTATGCATAGGCGTGTAACATGAAATATTTATGGACATATTTTAACTGAAAAAATGAGAGTAATTTATTTGAAAATTTTGTTTCTTTCTAAATAATGCCTTTCTGAAAGATTTATGTTCTTCACTTATGTTTTTGAAAAATTAAAAAGCATAGACTTAACTATAAACCAATAAATAATAATTTGATTTAAACAGCAACGCCACTGGGTAAATATTAGCACAGAGGGCAGTGTAGTAGATAATTAAGTACCTGTAATTCTACGACATACGTCATTATTATTTCTAGTGTGTTAGAAAGTAATGCCACTATTTACGTATATCTATCACACAATATAAATTAAAAATACATAGGTCAAATAATCTTTCTCTTTCTAATGCAAAATGTTGTTAAGTTACTGCTGTAAACTGATGTGTATTCTTTCTTCGAACAAATGGCCTTGAATAGTCATCTTTCGTGAATAGTAATATATATATATATATATATATATATATATATATATATATATATATATATATATATATATATATATATACAGGTTGTAAATGAAATAAGTGCATTAAATTTAACCAGTAATATAATTCGGCGAGAGCAACAATATTTCTTAATAACTTTTTCTCGAAATCGCATATTTTTTTAGCATTTTTACCACCCCGCAAATTGACGAGTCGTTACAAATATTTTTGTGATAATTGAATGCAGTAACAATAGCTATGAAAAATTTTGTTTTAGCAATTGACAGTCCTGTCAATTGTTGCAATTAAATTTTGACATTAGTAATAAACTTGTTAATAAGGTAAAATTCTGTCAAAATGCGAGTGCACAGACATTGTAATTACTTACCTATGGTTTATTTATTTATTTTTTTACTCGTATCTGTACTATATTTTACTTGACATCACGGTTGACATAAAGACAGTGTCATGGAGGTGCCAACGCATTTACACGGAGCGTTTCCAAATCATCACCAAATCATTCTGTTCTTAATATTCGCACATTTATTAATCTTGTACATCTTTATCACATCAGCAACAGTTATATCCATAATATGTGCAAAAAGTTCTACGTTTTCAGCACATAACAGACTTCAATTTTGCAAATGGCTCATAATATTCATTAATGAGACTGAATTTACTTGGGAAGGTGTATTTATTATGCACAATACACATCTCGACAGACGAAAATACTGTAAAAATTTTCATTAAAACATATTTGAGCGGGAACAATAAATGGACGACTAATTATAGGTACTCAAGTACCTCTTTTAAATGGACAAAAGTTTATACTTACATTTTTTGAAGAACGTATTTAAACTATTATGATTTATCGACGATAAATAATCATCTCATAACCTAATAACTATGCTTTTGATCTTCCTCTCGTTGCCTCGCCCCTCTTTGTCTACCACTATTCACAGGAAGCCTGGCTAAATACACAACTTTATAATTTTGTTATCCAAAATTATATTTCTTTATTTTAAAAATTGCACTATTACGAATTAATAAATAATAAATGTTATTTCCGTTGATTCGTTTATTAATTACTGTGACTGCAAGTGTAACCGATAACCGACAATTTTTGAGCTGTTTGTATCTCACTTGATTACGACAGCTGTTATTTGTTCTCCATGGGCGCGCGCCGAAATATGCAGTAAATCTTTAAAGAATTTTAACTCAAAATCTAAAAGACTTAGAAAAAAAAGTTATTAAGAAATATTGTTGCTCTCGTCGAGTTACATTACTGGTTAAATTTAATGCACTTATTTCATTTACACCCTGTATATATATATATATATATATATATATATATATATATATATATATATATATATATATATATATATATATAACTAACGTTTCTATGTTATATTTTCAATAGATATAATATAATTACACATTTTAAGCTCAAATGTAACTAATTATAATTAAACCTGTAATGCAAAACCGATCAAAATATATGTTCGTTTTTTAGGTTATGTAACAGAATAAAGTGTAGAGAAATATACGAAGAATTTATGGCCTGTCAAAATAAACTCGGTCTCGCAAATGTTCAGTTTCTGGCCTAGTGATACAAATAAAAAAATTTTGAACCTTCATAGTCCTTATCATAAAGTATTAAGATTAATTTTAATATTAATGAACTATATTCTAATTTGCCACTTTTGTGGAAGACCACGTTCTTTTTATAACTTGAAGTAGGTATTAATATAAATTTGAAGGAAAAATGACTCTGTTTTTTAAAAGTTTACTTTATTCTTTAGACCAATTTTATGTTCAGTTACGGAAATTGATCGTTCATCTAATTTTACATTATCAAATCTTTGAAATTCAGCGAATACAGCACACTGGGCAACCTCCAACTCAATTATCTCCCTCGTCCACATCAACTGACTGCATTTCCTCGTTAATATTTCCTCCACATAACAAAACCACTACGCGGAGTCACATTTCCGGACAATATAACCTGCAGCAACGACGGGTTCATCCACTGGGACTCCGGAGTCTGGCTCAGCTGCAGCCTCAGACTGTGGATGCTGCTGCTGCTATATAAGTAGAATCGAGAATCGAGTCGCGACTGCCCGGAACAGTTAGATTATTGGATTGCCATGGAATCGGCGAATCGTGACGTGAATGCACCACTAGAAGAGTGTGATTGTGATGTGGTCATCAGATAGCGGATTGAGAACAAGACAGGACATATAGGACAGTGAATTATGAGTATAGTTTTTGGGATGATGAAATAATATATCATCACGAACTTAATAATAAAATGTGGAGTACGATGATCGACTGGTAGCAGAATGGAAAATTGGGAAATGATCGGACACGCAGTCTAATATAAATAATTTATTTCCTGGCCTACGTTTCGACTGTACTACAGTCTTCCTCAGGGCTAGAAATGATCAATGATTATAAACGGTAACGTGGGGATCCCCCATATGACCCAATGGAGATAACAAATTGAAATGTATTAAATATATTGTATTTATATAATATATCAAGTCAAATAATTTTAAGCTGGAACTCAAAGAAAACTCAAACAACTTTACTAAAAAATTTAAAACATTCTGAATTTGAGAAAAAACGTATACTCAAATTCAGAACGTTTTAAAATTTTTAGTAAAGTTGTTTGAGTTTTCTTTGAGTTCCAGCTTAAAGTTATTTGACTTGATATATTATATAAATACAATATATTTAATACATTTCAATTTGTTATCTCCATTGGGTCATATGGGGATCCCCACGTTACCGTTTATAATCATTGACCATTTCTAGCCCTGAGGAAGACTGTAGTACAGTCAAAACGTAGGCCAGGAAATAAATTATTTATATTAGACTGCGTGTCCGATCATTTCCCAATTTTCCATTAATAATAAAAAATCTGATGTGGCAAACACATGCCCTCCCGTCAATTCCATGTTTGAAATAGCAATGAGCTTCAAGTAAAGTATCACTTCCGATTGATCGTTTGTAAACAAAATCTAATTTGTTTTTCCAATAAATAGAAAAGTTTGCAATACCAAATTTTAGATTATATTTTATTATGTTTTTCCTCGAAAATCTGTTAAGAGCTCCAAATTAAGTACCACTTCCGGTTTATCATATAGGTATAGTCAACATATAATGTTTCAAATTATACACGAGTTTTAAATACCAAATGTGAGAAGTTTTGAATCAAGTTTTAATATATTTTTTCAAGAAAATCTGTTTATAGCCTATATATTATATATATATCGGTAAAGTCGTACTTTATCGATTTTACAAAACATCTAGTATGTCGTTCTCATTAATATAAAAGTCTTAAATACCAAATTTGAAAAGTTTTTTTTCACGAAAATCTATTCAGAGCTTCAAATAAAGTATCACTTTCGGTTTATCAATATTAGCCAAAATCTAATATGTTGCTTCCCTTTATATAAAAGTCTTAATACTAAATTTGACAAGTTTTGAAATATATCATATATTTTTCATGAAAATTTGTTCACAGCTTAAAGTAAAGTATCATTTCCGGTTTATCAATTTTAGAAAAAATCTAACATGTCGTTCTTATTACTATAAAAATCTTAAATACCAAATTTGAAAAGTTTTGGAATATATCATAATATATTTTTCACGAAAATCTGTTGAGAGCTTCAAGTAAAGTATCACTTCTGGTTTATTAATTTTAGCCAAAATCTAATATGTTATTCCCCTTGGTATAAAAGTCTTAAATACTAAAATTGAAAAGTTTTGGATTATTATCATTAAAAACTGTTATGGGCTTCATGTAAAGTATCACTTCCGGTTATCCAATTTTACCCAAAATCTAGTCAACTTTTTATATGAATGCAGAAAGCTTAAATACGGAAAGTAGAAATATTTGGAAGTTTGTTATAAGAGTTATCGTGTACGAAAAAATCGTCACACACACACACACGCACGCACACACACGCACACACGCACGCACGCACGCACACACACACACACACACACACACACACACACACACACACACACACACCACATCAACTTGATATTTATGTTAAAGAACTAAAAATTTGCAATATCTAGTGGTGACTTATGCATTTTTATTTAGATTGTTATAATTAAAACTATATACAACGCGCCAGGTATGTCTTCTACTACGAATATCTTTTAAACGAAGCAAATGAGATTTTGTTTACATGTAATGTTAATGTCCACCTTTTTTAGGTTCTTTATTTAAATTTTAAGTCTGGTTGCTTAATATTGGAACAGCCTGCAGATTATAGATGTTACTACATACAAGTATAAAAAAGATTAATGCAGTCTAGGCATAATGCTGAGGAAAAATTACAAATAAAATGCAGTAATAAATAATGGAAAACCCGCATACATCAGAAAATTCTGAATTTACAAATTACTCTAAAGAAAAATAATATCCAAGTGTTTTTACATGAAGCCTAATAACACTTTTATAGAAATACTAATTGAATTCTCTTTTTTGCTGTTCGTAATTGTTGCCTTTATTTATAATAAATGACTAAATACTATAATAGTTTTTCTTTGTTGTTTTTCTCACTAATGAACATCTTTTTGTTACAGGCAAGAACATCAATTCTAATCTAATCATCTATTAAGTGTATACGTTAATAAACAGGTATGTAAAACTTATTATTTATTAACATAACAAAACCATCGTGTAAACAAAACATCATCTCAGGATTACCACTACAATTTAGCAGTAAATGTATGGAGAAAATTTCCATCTTTAGAATTATCCATACATCACTATGAACGAGGCCTTCTTATTTACAATAGAAAATTCATTTTACACATTTCGTAATTTGCATAATATAAAATAAAATATCGCTAGTGTTTAAAAACAACAATTGATGCTTGTCCAAAATGGGATAATGGTTACATGTTACATTAGATACGTTTATTACGTGATTAAATGCTTATAAAATATGTAAAATTCCAATTATTTACGGTGTGTTTTATAAAAAGATCTTCAATACAAAAAATGAAAAAAGAAGATAGGTAATACTAACAAAAAAGTAGAAGCCTCTAGAAAAAGTAAGATTGAAGTAACAAAAAACGGTATTCTATCGAGAAAAACATTAACTTGTAAATTGACTATTTTAAATGTTGTTAAAAATTAGTGTACAATAAGAGAAGGAAAATTTAAAAACACTTGATTTATGCCTATAAATTTTTAAAACAATTTATATTAAAATATAAACTATGAACAATTTCACATGGTATTAATAGTCTCACTAGAAAATTGGAAAACTGCAGAAATTACTAAATTATTTCAGAAAAAAATGATACAAATGTTTATTACTTTTAACGTCGCCGAAGAAGATAATATTGTAAAAAGTATGATTTTATGTCAGATTTTATTCATATTAAACGCGTAGTTTTGTTTGAGAGCTACATATTGACGAACCATTTTGCCACGGTTCTGGAAAAGATAGAAATTGCATTATTCTTTGTGCTAACGTATTGGTTCTTTGGATTTGGCTACGGTTATGATACCGTGGATTGGTAAATTCATTTCCCTTATAAAACAGACGATTGTTATAAAAAGAAATAAATTAAAGTATATAGTATTAATTTGCACGTTGTGTACAGTGGAAAAATTATTCACTTTTCACCTGTGTGATCATTTGTGTATTACTGACAGAACTGTGTATAAATTCAAATCGTAATATTCCCCCTACCGTAGTTTTAACTGGGATGAATAAGGGACCTGGAATTTAATGTTGGACAAAAATTTGTTCTGTTGGACTATTCCACTGTTTGCCAACAATTTCTGTATCAACTAGGCATTACAGGGATTGGCGGATTCCAGTGTTTGCCACCGACATTATGCATCATGACGATGCTTCTAGTTGTTTGGTCTTCAAGCGTAAAGGAATCATCAGATTTTTGTAGTCAGATATTGTGAAGAATCAAAAAGTGTTCAAACAATATGAACCTGCTACGAAACGACAATGGAGTGTATTCTGTAAAAAAAAATGTTAATTTTAACATGCCTTTAAAAAATTGTATTTTAACATGACTGTTAACAATAAATTCATTTTTTGGTATTCTCTACGCGAAAATTTGACACTGCTGTTAAAATCATATATTTTAACATGTCTGTTAAACACCAGAATGAAGTGATCAACAAGACAGAAAAAAGGCACGTCTTTACTGAAGTCATGTAGTTAGTAACCATAACCGAAATAAATAAACATGATAAAAACAGTAAAGAACTGTCAGTTTGTCATTTTGAAATTTTAGAAAATGAATCTGTCACTTTGAAATTTTAGAAAAACGAATGGAAATAATGCTTCGGAAAATAAATAAAAATCTGATGCATAATCATATCTCATTTTTAGGTTCCATATTGAAAATGAATTACATTGAAATTGTAAATTATTAAGGTATCATTAGGTATGTAAAATTTCTTCTTCTTGATCTCCAGAACTGACAATCCAAAATGTTAAGTTACGTTGGTTTGACGAACAAGACAGGAATAAGCAATTTTAACTGCATTTAATACTTACTGTACTACGTTTTACGATATATCTAAATCGTGCTCCCGATATACAATTCAAAGGTTCAGTTGTGACTCTTTCTCGAATTATGTTAATTAAATATTCCTACTGGCTTCACGCTGTGATACACAAAGACATACGATGGAACGGGTGACTGTTATTAAATAAAATACTTCGTATAACAGTTGTATATTTTATTAAATATCAACTAAATATTTTTTATATTCATCCATGGTAATTTTCATTCGTTTTCTATTACATTTTCATTAATTAGAAGTGCAACATATTCAAATGCTGTAATAATTTTATTGTATAAACAGATGTTAAAATTTTAAAGGCATCGATTTGAATGACGTTAAAATATATAGTTTTAACACCTAATTTTAATACGAGTGTTAAAATTTTAACAGAATTGATAGTTACAGAATAGAAAATATATTTTAACGGCAAGTTTATTTTTAACATACTGTTTAAAATTAACAGTTTCCTTATAGAATACACCCCAATATCACTTTATTTGATAAAGATTATTGTTAAGATTATTGTGTTGTAGAATGCCCAAGAAAGCCAAAGCTTTTTCAAATTTCGGGCTGTCAGGAATGTACGTAAAATATCACTTCCGAGGTTTATGAGCACAAAAAAATAAATAACAGAAAACTATCCATCTTGCATTGATTGAACTCTCCGTTAGTCTTCAGGTCAGTTACATTCCCACATTTTTCCAATCGTTGAGTCATCACAAAAAATTCACAATCATATTCTGAAGTTAGGTTGGCATCTAGCGCTTTGACACATACATGAAGGTGAACGTGACGAAACGTTGTGTGTGTATATGTAGGATTAATTGGAGGCTGACAAGAGAACAATCAGCGTGAAGACGTTCCCAGCGAGGCCGAGGCCTGGGCGCGCAGACACACGTGAGCTGGGCGGCCCAGCGGGCGGGCGGCGATCACCGCCCCGACATGCGGTAATGTTTGCGGACGAATTATGGACATGGTGATAATCTCAGAGGCGTAACGCCAGCGTTTCACACTGATAACGATAAGAAATTAATAAGCGATGAAAACAAGAAAGATATACGCAAACGCAAAGATAATATGTTAAAACAAAGTCAAACGATGAAGATGCAGTTTTTGGAAAAGTGGTATTTTGCGGTTCTTGTGAAGATAGGTCTTGTTGATGGAGCGACATATATTCTGGCTTTGATTGAAATAATAGAAGTTAAGATCTGTGACTACTGACTATTTCGATGTGGACCTGCGGTGTGGGATCCCTATACTACGCTATGATAGCGTAGCGACAAATAACATGTCGTTTCCATAACAACCGTAAAAATTAATAGAGAAACGAAGGTGAAACGTAAGCAGGGCCGCGCCGTGCGGGTGGGTAGGTTGGGCCCCGCACAAAGGCGCTTGACTTTGAGGGGCGGCGTTTCAAGATAGTAAAGTAAATAATAGTAAATTTTTATAAAATACTATTCGTAAAGACAAAATTGATATAAAACTACAAATTAACGTGATAAAAGTGAACAATATATTTTTTAATTTGTTTCCATTAGAGCTCTAGTTATAAGTAAAATAATTATCGTATCAATCGGTTCCTTATTATTCTAGCATTGTTATATTGAAATAATAATAATGAAAATGTTGATTACAACAATGAATATATTGATTATAACTCAAGAATATTGATTAAAAGAATGAATCTCACAATGAATCCAATATTTAAATCCCTATTATCATTTTGCAAAGAATCAAATGCATATAATAATAATTCTGAAATCGGTTGTAAAATTGTTGATTACAACAAACGATTTTGATTATAACCTACTAATTACAACAATAAATCTAGGAAAATTTCATTAATATAATAAATCTAACATTTTTGAATAACAAAAAGTATTGTTTAAACTTTAATTTGCAAATTTTACATCATGAGGGGAAAGGGGCGCTAAGATGAACATAGCACAAAAACGCCTAATACCCACGGAGCGGCCTTGAACGTAAGGGGTATTTTTCGCTACGCTATCATAGCGTAGTCTTGGGATACCGCCCCATGTGGATCCAGAATTCCACCGATTTCTTTGACCGAAAACCGAATATTAATTTTACTTGTATTTTGTAGTGTGTGTGGATAACCCACAGCCTACAAAGGAAATTACAATTTATTAATGGCTAATAAACGTATTCCATTAAAAAAGGCTATCATTTAAACGGTCAACATAATAATGAGATTTTAGTCAGCTCTAAAATGCTTTCTGCTGGCAAATATAACCTAACCAAACCTAACCTAACACCATATTGTGTCAGATATTTTTTCACAGCTGACAAAAACATAGTTCTTGTTAACCCAATATTTAAATGGAGAATCATTTAACACTTCTCTTGAATTTTTTTTATGTTTTATTGTTTAATTGTGGAAAATAACTATTCCGACTCTAACGCATACTCTAACGCTTTTGACGAAATTTTTAATGACATTTGGCAGAAATATGGCTGAATTTTATTAATAACACGTTGAATTTCGGTCTTAAGCACTGGGATTGTTTGCAGGTTGTTGGCATAGATAGTATTTGATTTCAGAAAATACTAAAATAACTCGCATGACATGTCAGTGCATAAGATCTTACTGTTGGTGCAACAAATCAATTGTTTCTAGCGTAGCATGACCACATACAGTACACAATACCAACCAGTTGCAGTGGTTGGTTTTTGACAGTTGAATCTTTAAATCCATTGAAAAAATATAGTGAGCAACACACCCGTGATTCCCTTCTTTCCAAAAATTCAATGCAATATACTATAAAACATTTTAAAATGTCCCTAATGCACTCTAAGCCTTAGCCCCACGTTTAGTAATTTTGGCATAACCTCTGTCAACAAATTATTCACATGTATTTAAGACTGAAAGTTCAATTTACTTCTAATACTAAAACTATTATGATTACCCCTTAACCTTAATAGTATATTAAAGAACGTGTTTTATAAGACATGTTTTTTTCGCACGCGTCAAAATTTAGAAAACGAGCGACAGCGAGTTTTCTAATTGACAAGTGCGAAAAAAAGTCTTATAAAATGAGTTCTTTATACTATTTTTTATATTTTGCACCTTCTACAAACTAAAATATTTTAAAAAAACTGTTAATATTAAACCGAGTTGATTTAGGGAAATTTGTAAGTGAAATGTTGTAGTTGGTAACATTGAATTGACCACATTCAATTATTATTTGAAAGTTCATGTCATTTCAATATTTACGAACAAATTTAAGTGAATTTAGTGTAATCATGGAAGATGAAATCAGTTGCACTCCGCCTGAGCTACGTAATATAGCTCAGACTACAGGAAATAATCTACTTCCTAAAAAATCGCGCGAGATTTATGAGAAAGAATTTGCAAATTTTGACACATGGTGTAAAGAAAATTATGTCAAAGGCGTAATAGAGAATGTTTTGAAATGCAAAGTAAGACGAAAATATGTATTATTATTATTATATTCATTAAATAAAGTGATTAATTAAGTAAAAGAAATTTTGAGGTTATATTGAAATTTCTTATCTTCCAGCGTTGACGTTTGACATTTTAACCCTTTCAGCCTCAGTGTACAGGAAATTTTTATTTTTTCTTATATTTGAATTAAAACTTGCTTTAAAATTAATTAAAAATAATTTTCTATCGTTCAAAGGTTCAATCTACAAATTTTTAGTACTACTAGGTCCATCTATGTGGACTAATTCGAACATTATATTAACATTTACTTACTCAATTTGTGATTATATTTGTACATTTTCATGTAAATAATCTTCTCTAAATAAAAAATAATAATGATAACGACATATTATTAAAATGAATTGTCAATTAACTAAAAATAAATTAGGTAAAAATGGGTTAAAGAAACGTCATCTAGTACCAACCGTCTAAAACAAAAAATTGCGTATCGAAATGAAGGTCATTACGATACGCAATTGCGTATCGTAATGACTTCATTATGAACGCAAAATATAAAAAATTAATTTTAACAAAAACTATATACGTATTTCGAGAACTAAGTTCTCATCATCAGTAGTACAATAAGTGAAAGTTAAACAGAGTTGGCAAGATTACTCAACATGTCAACCATGCCAGAGGTCCTAACATCTCTGAAAAACAAGGGAGAGAACTGGGATTATATAGGGATGAGAGTCACAGGTGAATGATTACCTATAAACTAAGATAATTTTCGTCCAATAATAATGAGTCATTAAAATTTTAAATCGTTCAATAAAATTTAACTTTGTAATAAATTGAAAAGTTTTGAGTTTGGTATGGGACCGAGATCTGCGTTCATCAAATTATTTTTATATTTATTTATTATTAAACTCTCATATGCATCTAAATATCTATCGTTATTAATATGTTTTAAAAGTTTAATATTAGAATTGTTAACTTTGTGATTATTAATGAACATATGTTGAGCTACGCTAGATTTTTCTGGATTACCGCTTTTTAGATGACAAAAATGTTCTTTAAACCGAGTGTCAATTTGTCTTTTAGTTTGACCGATGTAAACTTTATTACAATCATTACAACTAATTTTATAAATACCGGATTTTTTGTTAGTATCCATTTTATCTTTAGGGTTACCTAATAACGATTTAATGGTATTATTTGATTTGTAAGTTACTTCTAATAGTCCAGAAAAAGGAGCTGGTCTCGAAAAGAATACCTTTCGATGAGGCTTTCGTGTTACCAATGAGCTTAATTAATCAAAACATAAAATCTTCATTATCATGCGTAATGCCTTGTTGTTCTTATTATCTGATTATTGGCACCTTAAATAAAATATATCCGGCATATGAGGTGTTTATCTCACATGGACCACCGGGTCACAGAAAATATTCTTCCAAGAACTTTCATGTTTCTGCGAAAATGAATATCATTCTGCCATTGTGTTAAACATAAAAATTGCGAGTCTGAGAGTAATTTTCTCAGTACGGTTCTGTGTTCACATCTGTGAGATTTTCAAGTATCAATCCGTGAACTGATAGGGGTCCGCGTTGCACTCATACAACAATTCGCTACGCGCAGTCAGATGGAAATCACAGAATGCGTCTCCTCTTCCAGCCTTTCGTCTTTCTGTCACTACGAGATGTTCTTTCTTCGTGCGTGCTTGCTTAACCTTCAGAGCAAGAGTTATTGAACATCATAAATCCAGAAGAATAAACGCTCTTGCTTTTCTAATTACTCTTGCGCATTTTATTTTTCCTTCTTCCTAATAATAATTCCAGAACGGATGTTCGCTAAGCCAGGCCGAAGGTAAACCTGAAGCTGTCTTGTTAAGTGCATCCAATAATTATCTGATTCAGAAGCGAGTATCAGGTAGCACTCGGTTAATAACTTTATAATTCGATTTTTTCGATTGTGTAACAAAGTATAATATAAGAGATAAGATCTCCACTTCGTTCAATCGAAATGGAATCTCTTATATATTATGAATTACTTTTAACGCACTCACACAAAGCCTGGGAGCAACGGAAGAATTAAGAATTGCTTTATTGAACAGCCAGCAGCTCCAAAAAGATGAATGAGAAGAAAATGATTAACAGCTGCTTACTTTAATGTGATAGCGCAGATGAAGATTGCTACCTTTACCAAAGGATTTTTAACGAGAAAATGGATCAGACTATACAATAAACGTTTATGTATCTCATTTAGAAAATTACCTACGTCGTTTTCTTTACACACTTTACACACGACCTATCTTAATCATTCGCCTTTGTAGCATTTAACAGTACTTTCACATAAATGAGCACTTTCAATATTTCCTATTCCCCATGTGAAATAAGACCAAGAAGATTTTAGACACTTAATTTATTTTATAATTATCATTCTTAATTGCAAATAGCACAAAACTGATCACTGTGGTGGTGGAACTCTCTCCACGACAGTTCTGAGAGCCCGTAAGATTTACGCATGGTAATCACTCTGAACGGTAAAGATACGGGGTTTGCTAGAACAAAATAAAGAGAAATTTTTGAATTTCACACGTTATTTGTTTTCGACTGAGCTCGTTTTTTTGATCAAGTTATAATGTTATTATTATTTTGTAACGCAGTGGTTAAAATGTAAAAATTTCACCAATCCTGTATGTTGATACTATAACAAAAATCTGATGTGGCCAGCACATTACCTTCCGTCAATAGGGTATTCTCTGAGGACTACCAATATTAAAAATTTATTAAAAATATTAGTGTTGATAGGTAAACAACAGGAAAAAAACAAAAAATCATATTATAAATTAATTGTTACAAAAGACATAAAGCATTAAAATTTTGCTGATGTACTAGATGACCTTCCAATGGGAGACCACTTGAAATCCCTACTCCATGTTCGAATGTGATAAGACGCCGCATGAGCCACTGATAGTACACCGCTGGTACTGTACAACTAGTACGTCACTATCACGTGACACAAAAAAATCAAATTTTAAAGATTAATAACTCGCTTATTAAAATAAATTTTTAACTCGGATTTTCACAGGTACTCTTAGATATAACTGTTCTTTAAGAAAAAAAAAATAAAAAAAATGTGAGAGAATACCCTATTATATGAGGCATTTACGAAAATTCTGCCGGTGAACTGTTACCGGTAAACAGCTGTTTATCAGGTTATAGCTACCGGAATCGATATTTTAAGAATGCAGGTGGTAAACAGGGGTAGATCCATAAGCTATAAAAAAAATTGAAAATTTGAAACAGGTTAGAAATTTAATGTAGTTAACACCCTGAGCAGTGTCCTACTTTGAACACATTTCCAATTTTAACGCGCGTGCTTCGCTTTGCATCACTTTTTTTTGAGATTAGATTCTTCATGAATCCGGTAGATGAATCTGGTAGATATTGTACAATTGTCGAACACGGTAACTTTTTACCACTGGTGTTTTCGAACACAGTCGGTAGATGCGGTATCTACCGGTAGAATTTTCGTAAATGCCTATATATTTTCTATAAAATCCATACAACAAAAGATTCTAAATTTCTTGTACGCTATTATTCACGAAAGATGACTATTCAAGGTCATTTGTTCGAAGAAAGAATACACATCACTTTATAGCAGTAGCTTAGCAACATTTTGTATTAGAAAGAGAAAAATTATTTGACCTATGTCTATTTAATTTATGTGGTGTGACAGATATACGTAAATAGTGGCATTACTTTCTAACACACTATAAATAATAATGACATATGTCGTAGAATTACAGATACCTAATTATCTACCACACTGCCCTCTGTGCTAATAATTACCCAGTGGCGTTGACGTTTAAATCAAATTATTATTCCTTGGTTTATAAGTTAAGTCTATGTTTATGTATTTTGCAGAAACATAAGTGAAGAACATAACTCTTTCAGAAAGGCATTATTTAGAAAGAAACATACTTTTCAAATGAATTATTCTTATTTTTTCAGTTAAAATGTGTGTCTATAAATATTTTATGTTGCACGCCTATGCAAACGAAATGCATTGAAGTTATCTGCAAGTAATATTATATCAGACGGCTCACAAATGACCTTGAATAGTCATCTTTCGTGAATAATAGTTTATGTATATTATACAAATTCCATACAGAAAGTTTCGAGTAAAATTATAATACAAATATACTACGAATATGTCAATTGCACTTAACACTGACAGCTTTCAATCAGAATTTTATTAATATAGTAGCTGTTTCTAGCATAGCTAGCTAATTTATGAAATTTAATTTCTTTATAATTTTATAACTCTATATCCATTTAATATGAAGTACAAAATGCTGTTAAATTGTATAGAGAATACAATGTTCTTTAACATTTATAATAACAATATATGTGAAAAATTATATTTACCATCGTTTTTTCAAGAAAAACTGTTAAAATCTTAAAATGAGGGTACTTCCGGTTGACCAATTATAACCAAAATCTAATCAGCTCTTCATATGGACGCAACGAAGAGGAATACGAAAGAATTATAATTTTTGGAATTGTAGGTTTAGAGTTATCGTAGATGAAAATTCTGACACACACACACACACACACACACACACACACACACACACACACACACACACACATACATACACACACACACATACATACGCGCACACACACATACAGACATCATCGTAAAAATAGTAAAATCGTATTCTAGGGACCTTAAAACCTGCTTATTCATTAAAAACTCACCACCGAAATTTTTGACCAAAAGGTGACGGAAGGTAAAAATTGGATTTTAATTATGAAATCCATTTCTACTGGATAACTTATTTAATAAAACGGTTGGTAAAATTGTTATAGAATAGGTTCGATAATTACATTATTCAAACGTTGCTTAATACTTCTGGTTAAAGCTGTATTGTTGCTACACGAAGATGTGTTTAATTGTTGTGTATCTTCCGTGTAACCTTGAGCGGGGTCCATCTCCTGCGGCCAGCGCTGTAGGCACTTTGACCCGCGGTCGACCGACCGGCCATCGCATCGCATCTGTCCAGGCCTCTCACATTCACTCCATTCCACACGCATAGTCCGGCAACAGCAACAGCATCAGCATCACGCATACGAGTACGAGTACGCACTCACTTCACTTCCGTGGAATTAGAAAATTAGATAGGAGCAGGCGTCATGCATTTCAAAATACCAGTATGTACCTGTACCGTTAACAATCTCCATTATTAATATGTTAATACGAGACGTGCGTTATTAGGAAGAATTGATGGGCCATGATGTGCTATTATTTAGCACGAAACTATTACAATTTACCTGGCTTTTATGCTTAAATTATACACTCAAGGGGATTTTTACTACGGGAGATAAATGCGTGTTTACCGCCGACGATTTATTACTTTGTACTTGAACGACGTACCAACAAGAGCTTCAGCGTTCTGCAATGCAACATTAACAAATATGTTCGCACTTCACACACAACACACCAACACTCCATAAAAATCATTATAAATATTCAACAACAATTTACAAATACAAGATACATCAATATTAGTTGGCATCTTTTGTTTTAACGATTAATATGATGGTCATACTAGAATTACTGAGAACAAGAGAGATGGATCATATTTTCTAGAATTTTATTTTAAATACTAGCTGTACCCGTTGCAAATATTTGCAACAAACAATATTATGAGGCAATAGTCGCGTTCTTTTTATCATTTGCCTCATCTCAAAATGAGATGAGTTTGACATGAACTAAGCTGAGATCAAGTGAGATTTTTATGAAGTAAAAAGAACGACAAAAGACAAATTTTGTTGGTAACTTGAATGACTGATGTCTGTGATACTTTTCAACGGTCAACCACGATATTTTCAGGTATTATTTTGAATCGCCCACTATGAGTGGGCATTATTTAGGTTTCTATTATTCTGTCGATTACATAATAACATATAATGCGACACATTCTAAAATATTTAAATTATATAGCACTATAACTTCCACATGATTTTCAATTCTGTGAAGTTTACGTCTCTTTGCTATATTATTTTCCATGGAATTGTCTGCATATTTATTTATTCTTCAAATAATAATAGCATTTATTAAAGGAAGAAACAAATAATCATAATAACCAAACTAATTGTATGTGACAGCCCGTGACAGCTAAACATTTATCCCCACCATTCATCTAAGATTAAAAACTTAACAAGCACAACCTCCAGAGGTGACTAAGAATCGGGAAGGGGGGTGGAACTCTTCTCACTTCGGTCTCACTTTATCTCATCTCCATTGGGATAAAAAGAACGATCAGAATTAGCGAGGCAACTTAGGTGAGCTGAGATGAACTAAGATCTCATGTAAAAAGTGCTAAAAAGAACGCGACTAATGTTAATATATTCGGAGGATCCAACAAGCCGTCGGCTACTTGTAGATTGTGAGGTGTCTATACCTTGTTCCATTTAAACCATTCAGTATTGCGGAGCATAGGGGATAGTGTTGACCTCTCTGATTGGCCAACATTAAAGACAAGTTTACCCAATGGAATTTCGGCTACTTCAGATTTGCGCTGTTGCCAGTGCCATCTTCTGAATGGCTTAACTGGAACAGAGCATAAATTATAAATTTTCTGTTATTCAATATTTGGTAATCATCTACACTGTTTTCTTAACCACCGTTGTTTTGCTGGACATAGGAAAAACTCTGGTTGATTATTTGACACAAAATTTTGTTATAGTTGTCGTCAAATAAATATATATATATATATATGAACTGGAGATTTTAATACTGTGTTAAAAATGCTAAGTTATGAAGAAGCGGCAACACCGGAGGGAAAGGGCCAGGGTACGGAGAAGATGAATTGAGCATCAGTCCATTTGATGACGACAATAATAATAAATAAATCATTTAGGACAAGAAATCAAAAAAGAAAATAAATAACGGTTATAAATTAACCGAAATCGAGAAAATAATTTTTACTGTTTATTTATCAGGTTATTTTTTCTACGCTCGTTAAAATGCTTTTCCATTTATTTTTGTGTAAATAATATGACAATTAAAAAAGTTAGGCCCAGTTGCATAAAGCATTGTTAACTTTAATCACGTTGTTAACTTTGACAAGGCTTCTTTTCCAATGTATTTTTGATACGTATCCATGGTTACAATGTGTAGTTAAACACATGATTAGCTAACAACGTTTTATGAAACTGGCCCTTAGAAAGAGTAAATAACAGTGCACTTCTATCTTTTTTTGTATTTAAAAGAAAAACGGGTTTTAATTTATATTGATTAATAGTTTCCGCTGTTTTAATCAATAAAAATATCGGTTTCGGTTAATAATCACCTTTTTGGAGTTAAAATATAAGTTATTCGGTTTTACAAAATGGTTTAAAAAATCTGTTCTTACATTAGTTAAAAGAAAAGTGAAGAGTGATGTAAGGGTAACTGTTAGATAAATTGTCTGACTGTTCAATAGTCTATGTACCAGTTTGTAAACTTATAGTTATCTGTATATTAGAATCTGAAATTATTTGACAGGTAAAAAATACAAATCTTTTTGCGGTTGTTGCACGGGCTCAGAATGGATTTATTGTTAATTATTTGATGGGGAACTTTGGATATTAAGATTGTACAAATTTTGTAGCAAACTGCAGAAATGTTAAATTTTCTAACAGATAAATATATTAAAAATATAGTATTTATAAAGAGAAAATAATAAAAATTCTAGGAAATACAGTATCCATAATTGACCAGTTTGTGCCATTTAAAATTCGAAATATTTGGCGTCAATCGGCATCGAACCCGGTTCCCTAGATTTGCGACCCGACACTCAGGCACGGGGCCAGAAGCCACTCCATACTTTTCTGCAACAAAGCACCTCATTATCCTTTCCTTCCAATTTTTAACATCTCCCATCCAATCTTCTTTTGGAACGCTTTCAATTTAATTTCTGGGAGATTTGAAAACTGTAAGAGTTATCAAAATAATTTCTGATGACTTTAAAACTGCCAAAGCTGGCAAACTAAATGAAGAACCAGGGGAAAAAAAGATGAATGTCCATACCTACTAAACAGATTTAAGGTGGCGGTTTTCAAATGTTATATTTAAAGAAGGCAAAGACAAGAGCTAAAATGTATAACGGTCTAATCATTTTTGCTTAGTAGACTCGGTAGTCAGGCTGGTAAAATTCTATTAGGTCCCACAAAAGTTGAAACTCGAATCTGTGGATATAATAATGTCTAATCTGAGTTTTGATCTAATATTGAATACAGTATCTTACTTCAAAAATAAGATTTCAAACTTTCAAATTCGCGGATTGAAAAAAAATCACATTTCGTGACATTCACCTTTTTTCCCCTGGCTCTTCAATGAGCAGGAGATTTAAAAACTTTCAAATTAATTTCAGGCTGAATTACTGTTAAATCAGTCAAATTATAAATAATTATTCGAAAATGTTCTATGATTAATTCCATATGAATTTTATAAGTGAGTTAAATAAATTACAACCCACTTGTATTTAAATTGTTCTTGGATTTTCTGGTTTCCAATTTTTGTATTTGTTTTCTCATTTGACATGGCTTAAACTGTTAAGTTTTTCAGATTATAGATTATGTAGTTCTTTGATCTAGATCCAGATCAAGATCTGAATACATAAAAGGATCTAGATCAGATCAAAAACTATTGTTTCAGTTAGGCAAAAATGCGACAATTGAAAAATCAGTTACCTTACTTAACCTAATCTGATATCTAACTTGAAATTCCCGATATCGTTTTGATGAAAGATAGTTTTGTCCTATTTAAGATTTAGTCGTATTGTACACGAAATATAATAGATTTAAGGTACCTAGTTAGACATTTAATTTTAAGGTTCTGTTTCGATAATATTAATTTTTTTTTGTAATTAATATTATTATTTTTATTATTATTATTATTATTATTATTATTATTATTATTATTATTATTATTATTATTTTGAAATATTAATAATTTAGTGGTTTTACTTTGGTTATCATAGAAAATGTTCAGATAAATAAAAGCAAAACATAATAAAAGAAAACACTTTATAGATAAGCTCAAGCTTATTATTACTTGAGGAAATATTGTTAGAGAAAGATTCCCACGTTTATTAAAATGAAATATTAACAATTTAGTATGCAGATATTTTATGAATCTCTATTCTATTCTTGCGAATTTAAAGAGAAATTGAAATACGATAGTGGTTGTCAAACGCCTTTATTTATGTCTTATATGCGGAAATTTTTTCGCGTAGTTCATTGTACTGGTCAATCGGCTTCTTTCGTATGACATCACTGCCACTTCATAAAAACATCCCATTCCACTCGCCATATTCTGTGATTCATTCCCCATCCAAAACTATGAAACCCATCGCGAATTTCAATAACAATTTAACAATCAAAATCCGTTAGCTCTCTCTCGTAAATCCAAGGAATCATCTTAGATTTCCATTACAGTATTTAAATTCAGTTACATATAGCGCAATATTTCATTATTTATTTAACTGTACATGTTCTTCTTTTTTTAGGAGTAATAATTCTTTTGTCATGAAAAATTTACGAGGCAGAAAATAATTGAATTAATTATAAGAAAAAAGATGGCTTTCAGATAAGGAGAAAGAAATTATAATTAATTTATAGTGACATTTGTACCCATTGTATACTAATAATATTTTCCGAACCTATATGACCAGTTATAGTATTTAAGTAGCGGTATCATATTTACTTTTATGCCAATACCACATTATAAGTCAAATTACTTACATGTATGTATAATTAAGATATATTGTAACGTTTTTATTTATTTGCGTGAAGTGTAAATATTAGACAATTATTATTAATTAAAATAAAGGTTTATTAAACTATAATTAAATATTAAAAAGGTATTAAATAATGACGATTACCGAAATTGAACAATTATTAAAAACTAATTAATATAATATAATTAACTAGATAACAATAACATTATTTATTTAACCAATTAGCTCTACTATTTATTTCCACGATATTACTAATTATTTATTTCACTACGCGTTCTAATCTTAGACTACCGGTCTGTTGCAGACTCTTGTAGACAGTTTATGCGATATTTATATCACTATATTTATATCACTATATTTATATCATTAAATTTATATCACTATATACTTATATCACGTTTAACTATCCGCCTACCGACCTCCATAGCGTCTGTATACTCAACTGACTCAACAGCGACTGAATATTCAACTATTCGGACAGAAATCACATCTTTCACCTCACTGTCTGTCTATTTATGTAACTAACTTTCTCCTTCTACAGCCTCAGTACCACCAAATATCCGTATGCCACAATTCTTCAACATCAATGCCGAGTATCCACTCCAACTCGCTGTTACTGTCCTTGTAAACCTAGCTTCGCAATACTCATCAACACTACCGGGTTTTCACTTCCACAGCTATCCCAATTAACCAGTAACTTCCCGAGTACCTATTCGACACCAACTGCATGCGCTCACTACGATACTGCTGTGCTTCTCACTAACACACGTGAATGTCTCTTTGGGTCTCTATGTAAGTAACTAACTAACTCCCGAGCATAGCTGCGTCCCTTTTATACAGCTGCCAATATTTTCTAGAGAGCTCTAGAATGTTCGATCGCATAATAAAAATGAACACAGAAGGTTCAGGCGACCGGAAGTAATTAAACACGTCGCAGCTTGTTTGATTACATAGCCCGGCTGCTAGCGCGATTGCGTCGTCGCTATACTTCGACGCTTCAGTGTAGCAGCGGGGCTCACACGTTACAGTATGAAAATATATCTAAGCAAATAAAAACACAAATCCCTGTTGCAAACCTAACAATTTTGCCAGAAATACTTTTCTTCAATATGAGGGTGATTTGAAGATTTCATATTACAAAAAAAGCATGAAAAGAATTATTGATTGCAAGTAAAGTGGAAATGCCAGAAGCAAATAAGTAGAATTTTATTTTACAATATTATATACGACTTTCACATCTTTCTTTGCATTGATAAGTGGTAATTATGGTAACAAATCAAATGGCTCCAAATGAATAGACACTGACACAAGTGCAATTTGCACATAGCGCATCTGGCGGCACTGCTTAGAATTAATGGTTGCTATGGTTACGGCAAATACAAACAAAGAACTGTCAACAGCCATTCACAGTACATATTCAACGGTGTAAACGTGGTAAATGGCATTTGATAATTATTATAATAATTGAATTAGTTGTTCCTGACACATCTTTCGGCTTTAGACTCATTTTTAATTCAATAAAATAATTTGGAATAGAAAGCTACAACCCCGAATGACAGATGGAAAAGGTAACGGGACGGGGTTTGTTTATATCGAGATGTTCTATCTTTCTCTTTGCGTGTGGCGACAATTATGTGAGTTTCTATTAGAATTACTCTCACACAAAATATTGTAGCTTTTGATTAAAAATAGTTTAGCTATAAAACTATGTACACTATTTTTTGCAAAAAAATAATAATTCATTGAAATATAAGTACCGTCACATTTGTCAAATTCAATTTGGGTAGAAAGGATATGATTTATACGTTGTCACATTTATTTATAATTCAAACAAAAATAATACAGTTATGAAACAGATACGCATTCCACGTACAATAACTAATAAATATCGTCTAGAAATATCCATCTCATCTGTTTTAACAGCTATTATAAACTCTTCTTAATCCAGCAAAGCTGTGTTACGCGTTAAGTTCCTACAAAACTGACAATGTTACGTTTTCCAAAGCACCTGACACTGGTTCTCAACTATGTACCTCTCTCTTTCTACCGCAAGAGTGTGTGTCTACATATGAGAGTGTGCGTACATATGTGTGTGTGCGTGTGCGTGCTAGGAGCTCATCTCTCGCTTCAAGATAAACGAAGAGTGGGCCACGAAAACCGGATAAAAGTTGAATTCAATATTTTATTCTAATCTGAGAATGGATATCACATGCTTATCTTTTCATCGTTATATTTAGAGATTTCTCTACGGCTTTAATTAATGTGGAACATTTAGTTTAGTATTTGTACACGTTTCTTTCGCTTGTATTGTAAATTTTTTAGCTGTTGCACAAACATTTTGAAATTATTAATTTTATAGAAACTCGGCGTCCCAGTTTTTGTAAACAGTTCCAGATTTACGAATATAAAGGATAACCTTATCCTTATAGTTAGATAATTTCATCTTGCTGGGGTGTATTTAACCTTTAACTGGATAGACGGGTAAAAATCGGGTAAGTGGATTGATAGGGTGCTCACAATACCCCAAGAAAAAGAAACAGTAGTTCATGATGTGTTTAAAAATCAATCAAATGTTTATGATTTATAGTTTCGCAAGTCCTTTATCAACAAGAAAAAAAAAAGAATAATAATTTTTGTAAAAAAGTCTTTATTACCACAATTTTTGAAAAATAAATAAATAAATAACTTTTAAATAGAACATTAAAAATAATAGGACATACATAATACGCAGGACTGCATTCAAATATTATTTATTTAATCTACGGTCAACATTTCGGCCCTCACTTGGACCTTCTTCAGGGCTACTATGGAAAAATTTCCATGGTGTTTCTCGGAGGTGGGACTCCTCGATTATTTTTTTATTATTAGGAATAGAAGAAAATCATTCAAATAAAAGTTGTTGTAGATCGAGGAAGATATTCACTTTTTAACCAGTGGTTCTCAATCTAAAACATAAAGTTTTTTTAAATGAGCTCTATACAGGGTGTTTCAAAAATACTACAAAAAAATTAAGGGTACTGACCAAAATGAGTAAAAAAGCTTAATCAACATGGGTCCGATATTCCATAGTTTCCGAGATTTGAGGCAGTGAAAAATGAGTTTTTACGGAGTTTATGTCTGCTATCTCGAAAACTATAAGAGTTACGACTTTCAGAGGTCGTCTTAGATGTGCTTTTGTTTTTTTTAAATCAAATAATTGTACTATGTTAAATGTTGTGGCAACCTTGGCCAATATTTAATTTTCAAATAACTTCGTAACTCTTAGAAATTGGGAAAAACGTTTCATATAAAATTTTATTGTTTTTTAATAGTCTATCTACTGACATAGACAAATTTTTGTTCAATCACTATCTTTGTCAGTTTTTTTCGATTTTCCGCTTTTCTCGGAAACAGTTGAAGATCAGCCCTATGTTGATTCATCTTTTTTACTTATTTTGGTCAGTACTATATGCCCTTAACTTATTCACAGTATTTCTGAAACACCTGTATATTTTTAGGCTCATTCGATAGAGTATTTGTTTCTGAATTCAACCATGTAATCATTTTATATCCTTATATAACAAAAATATTGAGAAAAATTCAATTGAAATTTAAATACAACTCTCTCAGAGTTGTAAGGACCTCTGGCATGGTTGACATGTTGAGTAATCTTGACTACTCTGTTTAACTTTCCCTTGTTGTACTACTGATGATGAAAACTTAGTTCTCGAAATACGTATTTAGTTTTTATTAAAATTAATTTTAAGGTTAAGGGGTATTTATAATAGTTTTGTTATATTTAACCTTAGACTCCATCTATTATTACATTTTTTAAAATATTTTTCAGTTAAATTAAAACGAAACATAAATATTTGTTAATAACTTTATAAATAGCAAGAATTGGAATTATGCACAAAATAATTCAAATTGACAGATTTGGTTTTTCGTACATAACCAACTGAAAAATAAATATAAACTTAAAATTAATTTAAATTTCAATTGCATTTTACTCAATATTTTTGTTATATAAGGATATAAAATGATTACATGGTGGAATTAGAAAAAAGTACTCTATCAAATAAGCCTAATATATATATATATATATATATATATATATATATATATATATATATATATATAACTTTATGTGATAGTTTGAGAACCACTGGTTATTTTTTTTCTTCCATAAGTGAATCTCTCCCTTCCTCTACTATAACTTTTATTGGAATTATTTACTTCTATTTCCAATAATAAAGAAAATAATCGAGGTATTTAGTATCCGAGAAACATTCTGAATATTGATTGGTGTTTTAATTGATATAAATACAATATACTTACAGAATAAAATGCAACGTGAATAAAATATTAATCGTAGATTTCGACGAATAATAAAAATACAAATAGATTCAAACAAGTCATTACGGATTGTTTTACAAAGTATTTCGCAGGTTCCAATCTCCATATGAATCAGAATCGTCTTATTGGATTATATAACTTAACCGTAAAAGGTGAACAATTGTATTAATGTGAACAAACATGAGTATCATTATCTGACTACCGATCATATTTTGTAATTTTTGTGCGAAGCATATTACGAAATACTTTTATTTTCCATGAATCAACCGCAATTAGATCAAGACAAAAATGTATATCTCGCAGAGAAATCGTAATAAATATAATATAAACGATTCCTTGGTGTATTATTCTGACTTAATTAAACATCTGGTATCGATATTCCTAACAATAATGAAAAATACACATTACTTGGTTGGAAAGTGCGAAATTTATTGCCATTCCTTGAAAATATTTCTAATATTTGCCCATTACGCATCGTGTATCTGCACAATAAAATTACGATCCGAAATTATACTTTCGCGAGCCAGTTTTCTCTCGTAAAACAAACTATTTAGTATCTTCCTGTTTTGAGTTACAGGCTTCTAAACAAATGCTGACTGTTTGAAATAAATTCTTTTTTTTTCTTTTGAGTGTATTGTCAACTTTCTCCACATATAAATATCAAGTTAGTATTCAGACAGGTTTTTACGACGAACTGGTTATCAAAGTTAACTTTGGACTGATTCTCAGTTAATTTGCGTAAATAACCGAATTTTCTTTTAATTGAAAAGATAATTAACCCAAAAATAAAATCAAAGTGTGTTCATTCTTACGAGAAAATATTAGAGAGTGAAATTAAAATGCCATAAAACGAGGCATTTGTAGTCTAGGCTTAATCAAATGAAATAATTACTTAATTTACATAAATTCGAATAAGATCAAAACAAATACCTTTTACATAAACAGGAAATTGTAATCTAAATATTATTAAAACGTTTTAATTTCTTTAACCCATTTAAGGCGCATGTTTCCATGACAATTTTTATTTGAATTTTAATGATACGAATTGCTACTTTGTTGTGGTCGACGATTAACTCAATAACAGGCTATTTCAGTTTAATCGAATTGAGAGAAATTAGTAAAAAATAAGCATATGTCTACGAGTACGCTTAACAATGAATATTAATAAAGGAGTCTTTATGTTATAGTGTTACGTCACGAATATCAATATTTTAATTGGCGACTGAAAGACCGCCTACAATCTGAATGTGATAAACTAAATAATTTGAGTTGGCCTGAGATCAATTTGGATTCAGATCTGAAACCATTGAGTTCCAATAAAAGAAACAGAACATTCCACTGTATTTGACAAATTTGCGATTATAAACTAGAGGTCCGTCAAATAGTCGACCAATATCTGCACCAATTAAATGCAAGTAAATCTTGTTGAATAACAACTGAAGTTACCTACTGCTTCTTTCTCTACAAACTGTACCATTCAAAAATATAGATACATCTGTTTATAACATTAAGTTTCATGTTATAGTGATTTTTATCAAGTATTTTAATAAGGACGATTAATAATCGAGACCTCGATGGATGAAATTATTAATCAGCAATTAACACAGATGTTAATTACAATATTATTCCGTTGATCGTCTTGTAGAAAACCAATTTTTTACCATGACTAAGTTAATTACATACTTTTTCTATTTCGATGTTCTTATGACTCCATAAATGCACTGAAAACACGTTGTTAATAATATGTCTATAAAAGCAATGGTTTTGTCGCTTTACGTTTTCTAGAGGTGGTATGACTGCTTTCAAAATGGATCATAAATGACATATAACCTGACATTGCTGTCAATCAACAATGAATTTTCATCTGTGAAGTTAACGGGAAGCGCTACCAATATAATTGTTAAAAAAAATTAAATCTTATGTGGCCAGCAACCTTCCGTCAGTTCTATGTATTTTGTACAAATTTCATACAGAAAGTTTCTTGCAAAAGATTCTAGTTCTTGTACGTTACCTTCCGACAGTTGTATGTGTTTCATACAAATTCCATACAGAATGTTTCTAGCAAAAGATCCTATATTTCCAGTAAAACTATAAGACAAACTTGACACTGACATCTTTCAATCAGAATGTTCTTAATATAGTAGCTGTTTCCATAGCTCGTTACTTTATGAAATTTTATTTCTTTATAATTTTTTAACTCTGTATCCATTTAATGAAGTATAAAATGCAGACAAATCGTATAGACAATAAAATACCTATTCTTTAATTTTTATAATAACATTAAATGTGAGAAAATGATATTTAACATAATTTTTTCAAGAAAAACTGTTAAAATATTCAAATGAGCATACTTCCAATTGCTACCAAAATCTAATCAGCTCTTCATATGGATGTAACGAAGAGTAATACGATAGGACACACACACACACACACACACACACACACACACACACACACACACACACACACACACACACACACACACACACAAACACACACACACACACACAAACACGCACGCAAGCACGCACGCACGCACGCACGCACGCACGCATGCACACACACACTTATACGCACGCACGCACACTGCACAGATCAACGTAAAAATAGTAAAATCGTATTCTAGGGGGCCTGAAACGTGCTTGTGCTTATTAATTAAATCATTCATTAATAGGGTTAATTAATAAACGATTTTCTCGAAATATTCTCGTGGCCGTGTGCCGTGTGTCTGAGTGTCGGGTCGCAAATCTGGGGAACCGGGTTCGATCCCGACCGACGCCAAATATTTCGAATTTTAAATGACACAAAACTGACCCCTGTGGTGCACTCTCCACGCCAGCAATGAGTGCCCGTGAGGTGACGTCTTGTAAGCGCCCGCACAGTGCAAATATTTCATCATTACCGATATCTGTACAAAGCAGATTGGCACTCCCAGCAATGGGTAATAAGCCGTGATGATATATTTATTTATTTTCTATACATTAATCATTAATGAAACCGAGAAATAAACGATCAACAAAAATAATTAAAAATAAATAAATAAAAATGGTACCACGAAAAGAAGTTCCTCACAAAATTTGTGTGAAAATTAATATTTTAATGTATTTCATTAAACGCCGACAAAACAATAGTAATAATACCTATATTTTTGGATGGTCGTATATGAATTTTAAGATCTGTTAGCTAACAATTGCGTATTTTTCAATGTGTTCAACATACAATACTTACAAATAAAAATGAATAAAGCAATATGAATTGCATAATTTGATGACTTTCTCCAATGACAATGAGCTCGTCTACAGTCTGAATAGATGAAAGTATTCATATTTCAATGACAAACAAATAAATACCGCAAATTGTTAGAAAACTAGATAATAAATATTAAAGCTTGAAATGAAGAAATAAAAAGTGCTCTTATCTACAGGAATAAATAAAATCCCGCATAAAGAGAATGATAAAACATTAATGGCCCTTTTATTTAGATTTATCAAAATAAATAAATAACCTAATTTTTACCGTCAAACGCGATATTTGAAAAATATATCCGATGTAAATTTATTCATGAAATTCTGCAATTAAAGTTTACGATCGAAAGAGCTAAAGTAAAAGCATTAAATATTACACAATTAAAGCTTTTTGTAGTAAGAGACCGTTTTATTGTAGATTCTAGATAACAGATACTTAAACGCACTTGGAGTTTACTACTGATTCCAGATAATGCCTACCTGTGGATGTTACCTTGAGAGGACCGCGAAGAACAACACTTAAAATGATGATTTATGTTGCACTGCAACATGTAAATAATACCGAAAAATTATAGCCCGGTCCTGTATCGCATCGCAGCCGTTAACGCGAGGTGGTCGAAACGACGCATCATTTTTACAATGCCATCCAAAGACAAATTTCGCATCCTTTCCAGTTTGTTTTTATTTCATGTGTAGCCTTTGTTTTACCTTAAATTCAATATTTGTTAACAATTTTAATGTTTAAAATTATTATTTAGTATTAATAACATTTAATATGTCACTAATTTTTCTGCCCATGTGTAAGGTGTAAGACTAGAAATATTCTTTGTAATTTATTTTTTGTATTATTATTTAATTAATAAGAAATGAAAAGCATTTGAAAATCGTTACTGATCTTTTTATGATCTAAGAGAACAGATCCCAAATTCCTGATCTAATCTAAAAAAATGTGTCTGATAGCAGAATTTGACCTATGATCTGATCTAGAACATATTAATTGTAAAGATCTTGAACTTGGTCTAGATCCTTTATAAATTGATCTGTCACAACACTGGTTTCGACATAGCTTCCTCGCCAAAAGTTTTCTCTAACATTTGCACCACTTTTCTACACTCTATACTACAGGAGGATCAAAAATAACTGATTCAGTTGGTATTACGATTCTGGGGATCTCTTTATTCCACAGTGTACGAGTACATAACACCAGAAAAAGCGGAAATACTCTTTGACATGTCATTTTTAGAATAAATGCAAATAGGTTATATCAGAGCAAGGACCTGACATCTAATAGGGTTTAGAATGATTGAAATACTTTAGATTATTGCTCGTTGGCTAATGTAAGAAATAAAAGGATGTGGGTAAGGGAAACAACGACCATTTTAATCAAAAATTGTAAATGTAATTAATTTTAAAATATCACTGACAACATTATAAACTATAGGAAATAAATATTGTATACAGTCTTACCAATTTCAAGTAATTTTTTTATTGTCAACTAAATCACTTATTTTTGATCACTCTGTATTTGTAACACAAAATTTAATGTAAGGTAGATTTATTGTTCTATCATTTTGAAATAATAATAATAATAATAATAATAATAATAATAATAATAATAATAATAACAATAATAATAATAATAATAATAATAATAATAATAATAAAACGTTGTGTGTTTCAAAATGCTTCGTCAATATGTAAGTAATTGTCAAACATAAATTACACCTCCAATATGAACAGAGATGGGCGTCTGCATGTCCACTTTAAATGTCTACGTGTCGACAATACGTACAATAAATTCATACGTAAACAATGTAGACAATGTAATAAAAGATTATGATTGTCACTGGACACTGAAGTAAGGTTATGTTCGATCCAGTGTTACCATATTAGGAATTTTATTCCTACAATTATGGATATTTGCACCATTTTAGGGATAACGTATTTTATGTCGGACTATACTTTTGTAATACTAATGGTAGGTTTGTATGAATACTCTATACTCTATCCGTTTTAACTATAGAGCGTTGGGTGAGATAGGGCCTAAGATTCTAGCTCTCTGATTGGTTCAAACGTGAACGGAGTTTACACAGTAAAAAAATTGACGTCTGACACAAAATAAATAAAAGTTAACAAAGTCAATAATACACGATTTATTACATATTATTAATTTCTGTTCACTTCTGTTTGTTAAGTAGGTATACTATTGTTCTTTTCGTTTATATAATTTTCATAGTGTTTTGTTTTGGCGTTATATATCATATTACATAGTTTTCGTCGAGGTTTTCGTTGTGCGCGTTTTCTTAGTTATTAGTTAGCTAGTTTTGTTATTGTTCTCTTCGTTAATATTATGGATAAAAATAGATAGATAGCACATGTACGTACAAAAAATGTCAATTAGAAAGAATTATTTTAAATCCAGGAATGGCGCCAAAATTTAAATTCTTTATTTAATACATGTAAAAACGGCCGCGCTCGAAACGCCATCTAGTCTATAGTTAAAACGGATAGAGTATAGTATATATATATATATATATATTGCAGTAAATAAATAAATAAATCCAAATTTTATTATTTACATTCTATACATTGTCTATACACTGTTCCATTTAAGCCATTCAGTAGATGGAGCTGGCAACAGCGCAAACTTGAAGTAGCGGAAATTACATTGGGTAAACTTGTCTCTTGTCTCCAATTTGAACCAATCAGAAAGGTCAAAACTATTCCCTATGCTTTGCAATACTGAATGGCTTAAATGGAACAAGGTATATGCTTCTGAATATGTCTAGGTCTACGTCATTGTTGACACGTAAAGTATTATTGTCGACGTGAAGTAATCTTCACGCCCATCCCTGAATATGAATCAAATCTAACAAATCTTGTTATAAACATGATAAAAAAATGAGCTCAAAACAAAAAACCAATACTATCTAAAGCAAGAAATTAAAAAAAAATTAATTTAATTTTTGATTAAACATCGTTTATGATTCTAAACATTTTGTACACTTATGTTGATAATAAATCAAAAAAAAAAAAAATCTTAAAGATATACGAACCGTAGAAAACAAACTTTTCCTTCACTTAACTATTTTTTTTGTAAAACAAATATGCTGCTAGTACTTTTAATGTTGGATTATTGTAATATTTATCATTAGTATATCTTGCATAGTAATCTAGAGTCAACATACTCGTATTATGAAAATTCTGCTATAAAATCTAAGCTTAGAAATACAGTAGATATGAAATTGATAATATCTATGTAAATTAGTAAATTCTACCTTTTCGTAACAATACCACCAAACCAAAGTATACGTACTTCTTTGCTGTAACATATGATCAGAGTGAAAATATACATATAGACAACATAAGATAATCTTCACACCTACTGATACATTTATTGTTTAAGTTTTCGAAGTTCCTTGACTTTCAACAAACTAAAGACATCATTTCGCACTTGTACTCACCAAAACCACACTTAATTTATGTTAGGTGTTGTTCGTCCCACTTAATTATCATATTGTACGCCTCAAATCTAACGCATTGCTTACATATGTCGCTATGTAGGTACTATTAGACAAAACAATGTGGGAACAGCGTTTACGTCGTTTTAATAGGCATCTTCTTTATTTTATTTACATATTGTCATCAATTTTTCAAATCGGCGATAGCCAAGTTTCTAGTTTTCTGTTAATAAAGCTCAACCTACGAGTTGACGGTATTTGTTTGATTTCAATTTAGATGTGTGGTCGCGTTAGTAATGTTTTCCTTGTTTTGAAAGAGAAACTGTTTCATTATTGCTTCGTTATTTTCTATTGCTGTATATAAATAACAATTTCTTGTGACTAAATTAAATATGACAGTTCTTTATTTGGGAAGTACGCATATGCACATAAATACGACGGAAATTGTTGAGCAATCTTATTAAAATGGAAATTTTGACATTTATCTGCTCACTTGCTATACGTTTACTAGGTACACAGTAATAGTACCTATTATTTAAAAAGCTGTTTTACGTATCCTTTGACAACCATAAGGTGTCAGTAAACAGATTTTTTATGGCTTGTCCAGGACTTTGCAAATGATAATGAATCAGTCAGATATAAAAAATACTTTTTCCGACGACCACTACGAAAAGTACATAAATTCACACGCTAAACTACTGAAAGTTGGTCATTGCACATCACTAGCAATGCTGTGTGATATGAAAGGTCGTAAGCCAATCAGATGCGTCCGCAACTGTGTGATATGATTTTATCACACGCTGCGATAACTGAGCGAACTAACCTAAAAATTTGTATTTCAAAGTTTGACAGTTGCAGATAATTGAATCCTGATTTATCAAAATTTAAAATAATTTTTGGTGAATTCTGATAGCAATGATGTTAACATAATCTTGAAGTAAAAACACTCGGTGTAGTTTCAAATAAAACAATTTTATTGATACTTTATGCGCATTTCGGCTTACGCCATCATCAGAAGTACAATAGAGTAAAAGTATGTGAACATCGGTATTTATAATCGACAAGCTGTAAGGGTTATTAGGAAAAACCAATCGAAATTCATAAAGGGGAAAGTAGCGGGGATTTGAGTAATTCTATTTGTTCGTTTATAAGTTGTTTACCTAAAGATACAGCTTTCTTAATTTCAAAGGCTTCTAATAAACTGATTTTATAATAATTATTGTCTATATGTAACATAATCTGTTTTAATATATATATATATATATATATATATATATATATATATATATATATATATATATATATATATATATACAGTTATGCCATTTCATGAAATTGTGGTCGTCGGAAAAGTATCGTGTACAACACGTGCTGAAAGGGTATATCACAGTCATATAAATGCAGCTATATGTACATATATCGCACGAAAATTCCTAAAAATGTATGTATTTTGAAATTCGTTTTCTATCTGTCATACAGACGACAGCACGTTAGCACGTAGCATACATGATTAGACTCGCTTAAGTCTAAAATAGAATCTCTAGGATTTGCATATTGCTAGACATTGTTTACCCTGCTCTCCAATAATCAACCCGGTATAATGATAACACCCCAGCGGAACTTCAGCAGTCGCTTGCAAATATCATTTGAGCAGATATTTGTACGCAGCACCACGAGTTGACTTGCTGGAATACACCAACCGACACATTCGTGTGAAATATCCAACTTTCAGCACTAGTTATACAATATACTATTATATATCACCGTGGGATAAATTATACCATATCGCACTCGTTTTAGTTATGTAATAGCTTTGTTAGCAAAATGAGTGCGGTAATGAAATTCTAGTGTTGTAATAATTTTCATTAAACCTTTGAATGGGATACATAAAATTTTGTACGTTATTCGTGGGATTCTATGTGATTACTTTAACTCGCTCTGCGAGCTCGTAAGGTAATTCACAATACGTGCGATAATAATGTCTACCGGGTATTTACTTTATTCCCCGAACATAGGAAATTCAATGTTAAAATTTTAATATGGCGATATCACTTTATCGATTAATTTTACAAAAAAAGTGTAATGAAGAAAAATGTTCACAATGAATATGAGCATCGATGAGTATAAATTTCGTGGCACTCTGATGATTGCCTTAAATCGCGTATTTTTTTGCTTCTAACGTGTATACATAAGGAATTGAACAACCAATTTGGTACTCGATCGATGAACATATACATTCCGAGCATTTTTCTTCAGACCTCTTTTTTTTCTAAAATTAATAGGTAAAGAGATATCGCCAAATTAAATTTTTAACATTGCATTTCCTTTGTTCGGGAAAAATAGTAGACACCCGGTATA
The DNA here is from genome assembly GCA_963082715.1 of Harpalus rubripes. Classification (NCBI taxonomy): domain Eukaryota; kingdom Metazoa; phylum Arthropoda; class Insecta; order Coleoptera; family Carabidae; genus Harpalus; species Harpalus rubripes. The sequence goes on from OY720450.1 coordinate 67,825,491, forward strand.
TCTCACTCATATCGTAAATAACTATAACCGTTGACAGTTTATTATTAGGTTATATTAATATATAGACAATCAGTCATTAATGATCTATATTAATTCATATTTTTTATATTAATAAACGATTTTAGTGGGTAACCATAGATACCACATATCATTGCTAAACAATTTCCAAAATTTATGCGTCAAACGTTACTAACCTACAAAAATTTGTCATGGAACAAAATTAGATTTTCCAATTCAGTCAACGAAAAAGTATTGTACCTAACACGTGTGTTAATTGCCGATTAATGATCTCAACAATTAATCGCCCTCGTTAACACATTTAATAGTTAAATAACTGTTAAATAAATATTTATAACTTTTTGGTAAATAGAAATGAACTGAATCAGTTCATATTCAAAGAATGGCAGAAAACAGATTATCTAACATTATACCGGGTGTAACACGAAAAGCGAGCCATAGGCGTTTAACGTAGAATAACTGTTTTTACTTACGAACAAGTGGCCTATTAATAATATTAATTAATATGGCTTCAAATAAAAGTTGTAGAGAATTCGATTCTAAATCCAAATCAATAGTCACATTATATTTTGCACACTTCATAACCGAGCAATTCGAATTTAATAGTTGTTTATGGGGTCTCGTGGCCGCGTGCCTGAGTGTCAGGTCGGGAATCTGGGGAACCGGGTTGAATTCTGACTGACGCCAAATATTCCGAATTTTAAATGGCACAAAATTGACTTCTGTGGTTCACGCTCCACGTCAGCAATGAGTGCCCGTGAGGTGACGCCTGGGAAGCACCTGCACGGTGCAAATATTTCATCATTGCCCATATCTGTGAACAAAGCAGATTGGCACGCCCAGGAATGGGTAATAAGCCGTGGTAATATATTTATTTATTTATATATTTATTTTGTTTAAGTATTAAGTTTAGTAAGTGCTTCCTACTGGTTGAGGATGATTTTGGAGATCAAAACGAAGGCGAGATCTGCAATATATCCGATACTGATACACAAGCACTCACTGACCGTAATGCTTATTACGTTTTTTGCACAATCGACTCACAAAATTAATTTGACATATTAAAAATGTTAGTTGTCATTTTTAAATTAACCTTTCATCGTTGTTTTTATTTACTTACCGCCTCGCCTTCTGATCGGTAAGTGATCAAAATAATTTTCCGGTCAGTAATTTGTAAATAAAACCTACTGCCTCGAAAACCTTGTCGGTAAACATTAAAAAGAAAAAAGGCCGCGAAATCACTCTTTAGCGTACCGAGAGAAAAATAGTCGCCGAGGCCGCTTGCGGCCGAGGCAAGACAATCTCGAGGGCGCTAAGGGATTTCGCGGACAAGGTGTACACAATATTTTTTGTGCAACCGTAAAAAATATGTAATTACAAATTTTATTAATTTTAAACAGTTTCATTGTATATAGAAAGTTAGCTTTCACGGTGGCTATGGGATTAACATTTGATAAACAAAACCATGCAATTTTCAAGTGTCAAAGTGATTATTTACCTAATTTCGTGGCCGCTACCATGACAACGTCCGCGAATTGAATTTCGCGGCCGTTACCATAACAACGGTCGCGAAATTTAATTTTGCGGCCTCTATTGCGGCTGCAAAATGCTTATTTCGCGTCCGGTTGCACAAAAAGAAATTTTTATGAATCCTCATACTAAAATGTTGCTTTAGTATGGAGATTTCAATATATAAAGTGCAATTTTAAAAATGTTAACTGCAGTAAATATTTGAAATTGGCTTTTGAACCAACGAATATGTAAATAATAAATATTCAATTTAAAAAAGGTTCCAATCAATCTGTGTGTTTATTCTTTATCTCATTCCTGAATTATATTGCTCGTACGGAATTTGCAATGTTCCTGTTAGAAGAAATCGCGATGTCTGAAACAATTCACCTGGCAATTTCTTGTGTCATTATTAATATTAATTAATTCTCGACCTTATGTGATCATTAGCTTCATGAAATTATTACGATTGTTCTGCTTCACTGGCCCTGGAGAATTTCTTCTACTTTCATAACCTGCTATAAACGGTTGTGACATGGAAAGAATCAGATCTTTCTACAGCTTGTCATATTTAAAAATTTCTACTTCGATCGGGATAGAATCGTATTTGGGAATTAGTTGAAATTAATTACAAATGAGCTGTCTTGTTGCATGTCACATGTTGTCAACGAATGGTTAGAGAAAGTGAAATTTTAAGAATTTTATAGGCTTCCATATTCTATTTGTCATATAAACATTCTATGTGTAGTATGTTGAAATTTGCATAATTGACAATAAAATATCTTCATTAAATTTAATACTTTACCATAATGCAAAAAATGACTTGCTTGCCATATGATGCCACAAGAACGTATATTATTTCTTTGACTTAATAGCAAAGATATACTCTTCTGCATAATGTATTTATATGTATGTGTGTCACAAGGTTTAGTAGACATTAATTCAATAAGTAACAGCAAAAAATGAAATGTGATTTTTCTATATAACGTCCCTCCTTTCAATGCACTTATTGCCATGGAAACATTCATGTAGTTATTTTCCGATCTCTTAGACAAATTTCCGAGCTAGCTCAGAAAAGAAGAATTTTTTGGTCTAAAAAGTGATCAGAAAAAGTTCATTTTCTCTCAATGCTTTTATTTCTTCTCACGGATATTACTACAGCTACGCTACGCCATATTGGTGCCAAAATGAACGCAGTAAATTATGAAATAAAAGTGCATTTCTTATAAGTTTATGTAGTAACTATTTTTCATAATTAAATATAACCCCCATATTATACTTATTTAAAATAATAAAACTAGAAAAAGTACGGTTCGTTAAGATTTTTGAGGTTAGAGAAATATATATATATATATATATATATATATATATATATATATATATATATATATATATATATATATATATTTCATAAGTACATGTAAAAATTATAACCATTTCTCAAAAGAGTTGCACAATTTGGAGCAGAACAACCCGTCATTATGGATCATTTCTATGATTAATAATACTGTAACGCTGATATTGAATGATTTAAGTGGCTCCAAAATGGTGGACGAGTCAGCTGTAATTTATCTAGTAGCTCTAGATTACCGATATCTGCGTACAAAGCAGATTGGCACACCGAGCAATGGGTAATAAGCCGTGATGATATATTTATTTATTTATTTATTTTATTTATAGACACTACGGTGACGTCACAGAAATTATTGCCATATATCTCGAATTTCATTATAGTAATTAACGTATCAAGGGTGTTATAAGAACATTAACGCCTGAGATCAACAGTGTACTTTTCGAGGGCCTCTGGCTTGAGATGTGTACGTGGACCGAAGGTATTATTGCCCGTTTAACTCCCGTGGTGCGTTCAACGTTTAATGTCCGACTATAATTTTTAATATTCTACGGATTACGGATCAGAAAGTTTTAATAAATTTTGCGGCATAGGTAGACTATGAATGCTTTTGCTTGTTTTTTAGGCTTTATTCCAGTATGAATATCAATTTATTGACAACATTACTAGAGCAACAACTCATAACATGCCCTGAAAGCAGGGTTGTTATGATAATAATAACATACCAGTCGGACAATCAGGGTGTCCGGATTTCGAGAGCCACATTGGGATCTCGGAAGGTATAAGAGATACACGACTTCGGTTAAATTGAACATCTGGTGCGCTTTTGGCGGGCCATCTTAGATGTGTTTTTGTTTTACCAAAAATACTCATACGTTACTAGATAGTGACGAAAAACCGATTTTGGCCGAAATTTTTACTTTCAAATAACTTTTAAACAATTGATAATCTAGAAAAATCTAGAAACGTACGAAAATAGTTTTTCTATTAATAATTTTTTGAGATATAGCATAAACTTACGTATTTATTTAAATGGAACCCATATTTGAATTTTACCTTGAAGAAATATTTATTTTTTGCTCCTTCGATTAGTGTAAGGGTTATTGTTTTAATTTTGTTTTACCCTTAAAATCTGAGATTATTCTTTATATTTTATGAAAATTTCGTGGCAGCCCATGAGAATTTTTAATAAAACAAAAGTACATCTAAAATGGTCCCCGAAAGGCGCACCACAAGTTCCATTTAACTGAAGTCGTATCTCTTATAGTTTCCAAGATCCGAACGGTAGCCCTAGAAATTCGGACGCCCTGTAAAATTATATGAATCCCATTCTATTAAGAAAATATAAGTTATGAACATTTAATTTTTTAACACTATCAAAATTAACTTATTTATAATATTTGTAATCTAACAGTGACTAAAATTCAACAAACGATGTATTTATTTACATCTGTTTTAATCATAATAAATCCTCTGTTGATTGTCTCATAGTATACTCTGTAAAATGAACATTACAATAACAAATAAGGAAGAGTACAACGCATAGTAATTTCTGAGATGTAATAAAACTAAAAACATATAAAATAGCATGAACTACACTAATACAACCATTTTCTTCTTTCCTTATTTGTAAACGTATTTACGTCTTTTGTTTTGAGTAACTAGCAAAGGAATTACAATTACACATATAGAGAGAAGTAACGAAACAAGAAACAAGATAAGCAAGTTGTAATGGGATGATTTGGAAGGTCCATCCACAATACATCCAGTGTCTTGTCAGGTTTGACAGATTGCTCGGCAAGGCTGAAGAAAGGGGTAGTGACAACATGATGGACGGGTTCACGTGTAAGTTCAATGTACACGTGCAACAGGGTTTGATCCCAGACGAGGTCAAACTAGAATTTCTCTTAACCACTCGCAAGAAGAACAATAAATATAACTTTCCAAAATATGTGTATAAAACATTTTTTTGTCCTACCAAATGAAAATTTAAAATTAATTGGTACTGATAAAATTGAATATCGGGATTGTCTTTTGGCTTTGTAAGTGGCCCATCGCCTATTAAGTTTGGAGGCTCTAGTTATTTAAAGTATATCTTTGCAAAACGTAAATTAAAAATAATGTATAATAATAATTGTTGTTGTGAACTTCCCGTCAATTTACATTGGTACCCGCAGAATAGCATACGACAGTAGCGGAATTTCAGGAAACTAAATTATGGCGACTAGTAGAATCTATCAAGTATGTAAACTGTCATAGTTTTTTAGTTCAACAGAAAAAGAAGTTATCGTGCTTTGATTTAATAATTTTATTTGAAAAAGTATGAAAATTTGGCAAATTGAAGAAAATGAACATAATCATATAGTCTTGTGTTAAAGAGTATACGAGTACAACAATTATCGAGAAATATTAGTCCATAATTTTTGGCAAAAAGGAAAAATGATATATAGTATCTAAAAAAAATTAAATAAACCCCAAAGCCAAATGTGACGAATAAATATATATATATATATATATATATATATATATATATATATATATATATATATATTATATATATATATGCTATTTGTATTTAACAAAGAATTATTATAATTTTGCAGGTATGTACTTTTTTGCTATAGGCGATGTGCACATTTTGAGCGTCAGCGCCTCTAACTACTTTGGTGTCTTTGGGTACCTAATAAATTTTGACATTTCGAGAAATTGATACAGTTTACAACTTTATTTTAAGTTTTTGCTTTTGTATATGAATATTATTCGTCATAGTATATTGCAATGAACAAAGAAATTATTTAAAATGTTATATGTGATTCGAAACAGTCAAAATACCAGCGAAGGTACTGTGATAGAAAATATAATTTTTCTTATAATAAGTATATGTGATTTCTGTAAACCATTTTATAATACTTAGCTTTATATTATAATTTATAATATTAGTTAAATATTATAAGATGCACAATACATGGAAATTGCGATTAAAGAGTTGGAAAACTTGGATGATTGGAAAGAAGAAAGTTTCTGCATATCATGATTTCAGTGGATGATGTTAGCATCTTTCTTTTATATTCGCAATAATTGACGAATATTCTTCATTGGAAATATACCAGGCTGTAAGTGGAATCAGTTGCACAAGCTCGGAAAGGAGAATACACGAAAAATACGAACCCTGTGAATTTCTACTTTTAACATTAATATTACATGTACAAAATATATAATATGTCAAAAATAGACCTTCTATATATGATACAACTGCAAGTATTATACAATTTTAAAATAATTTTCTTCTTCTTTTATTATATTTTGTTCAAATTTTAACACATTTTTATATAATTCATAGTTTATTTTACAATGAGAAAATATGTAGAATTTTTCATTATAGTAGAAGATATCTGTTGAAAAGTTATTTTCTTCAGCATATATTCCTCATATAATATTGTAGGAAATTTATAAAATTTGATACTTCAATCGGTAATTTTGTCAAAATTATTACATCTCCCACTGCATCACATAATATTTGACGTCTTATCATTCGCATTCATTGCAAACATTTTATAAAATAGATATTGCAAAATTATTATGACAAAACATAACCTTGTTATGTTTCAATGAGTAACCAATGTTGTCATTTTTGTCCGCTGTCGGCGCTGACTACTTTTGTGCACACCGCCTATTATTCAAAGTACCTAATTGATTTTACTATTGTTTTTCGTTTTTAATATTTCGGTAAGTATATGTGTGAAACAGTTATTAAGACAGACTGCGTTCCAAGTCAGAATCGTCGCGTTACGCCACAAATAATAATTAAACACGACTTGTTACCTTTCTTCGATTTTTCTTGATGATGTTAACATTTTTTGGGTCAGAAAGTATTCAATCAAAAATTAAACAAATCTGATATGTCTAACTAGGCGCCATGATAGATGATTACAGAGCCGCCAACGGATTCTGTGGGTTAGAAAAGGGATGTATTCTACATAAAATCTACTTATTTTCACAATTTCTTGCAACTGATTATACGTGAGTATTTCCATCATAATTATTTCACAAATGTAGTGGGTAAGTAAATTTGTTTAGACAGAAAGTGTTAGTAGGTACTGCATATAAATTTTCTGTGAAATAAATCTCGTTCTCGCGATGTAATTATTGCGGTTAAGCAAGAGTGCGCACGGATAATAACTAGATGTGTGGCCGGAGGTTATCATACCACGTGCCATTAATAATTATCAGTAAATAATAACACTAGAAATAAATAATAACACTAGTCAAACATGTAAGCTCAGATATCTGAACCCAATGAAGTGAATCGGAAATTTCTTAATCCGCCCGAAGACAAATATTAATTATCAATCTGTAATCTTACAGTAGTCAAACAATATATCAATATTGCAAAACTAATTGTTATACTTACTACTTAATAACACTTTCATTTTGAACTATTTAAATAGTGCAAAGTCATTATTACATGACAGAATTCCATTGAACGCCAAACTGGGTTCACTAACAAGTGGAGCAAAATTTATGAATTTCGATCACTTGGTGAAAAGCGAAGTATGCGGGTAAATATAATCATAATTCTTTAACATTACTTTTTGTACCAATTCAATTGTTATTAACATATATAGTATACAGTATTATTACTTATTTATTGTTTCTATTAAGATATATGTGTTCGTTAAAAAGTCAATATATAGATACGGCGTTCAGATCAATTATTCATCTTGTAACAAGTTTGAGTAATATTGCCCTGTAATGATTTGTTCTCTTAGAAATCAATATTTCATTCGCGTCCAAATAACAGCAGAAGGACAACACCACCATGTATTTTTGGGAGGTGTTGAATCTCTAAGCTTCCACTGTTTAAAATGTTGGTTTGATTCAGTCTGATAGTAGTAAACTATGTCTCATCTATGGTAACTAATTTTTTCTTAAACATATCAGGCTCTGCTTTATAACTGAGGACCAAGTTAGACAACGTTTGGGAACGAAATATATCATCACGGCTTATTACCCATTGTTGGGTATGCCAACCTGCTTTGTACACAGATACGGTAATGATGAAATATTTGCACCGTGCGGGCGGGGGAGTGGACCACAGGGGTTAATTTTGTGCCATTTAAAATTCGAAATATTTAGCATCGGTCGGGATCGAATCTGGTTCCCCAGATTCGCGACCTGACACTCAGGCACTCGGCCACGAGACCCCATAAGTTTTTATGATTCTAATTGATATTTTCTTCAATGGTGACAGTTACAGGTCTTGAATGCTTTCCCTTCCACTTTTAAATTCGGATACTCATTTTTTTACCATTCTTTATGAAGGATAAACAAAGAATTTGCCACGTTTTCATTTATAAATTTTCTTCGGTGTTAAGCTCTTTTTGATTACAGCACAGTATACTATTTTTTCCATTTTTTAAAAAGTCAATGCACACTTTCATTCTGAAAATTCCAATTAATATATAATAAATTAACAATATAACCTACATAATGAACGTACACATAATCTCACAAAAATTGCATACTCGTATAATGCTTTCTTCTTTGTGTTAAGCTTTGAACAATTTAATCCACCCTCGTATTAACCCAGTTATTAGTGTAACACGAGAGAGAGGGACGATTCTGATGCTGGTGGACTTACTACTTACCAACGATAACACTTTAACTGGTGGTCGATGCTAGACAACCACTTTATTGAGGAGGGACACACACACTTACACCTGAATATTTTTTCGAGATTATTGACACCGACATTTTGATATTTTATACTTATTTTATTTATACATATTTACGACTTATTAATTTATTAAACTAAACATAATTAAATAAATAAACTAAACAGTGCGCTAAAACTAAAATCTGACTACACGTCCTTCCGGCATGAGTCCAAAAACAGGCTCTTTACGTCTTCTCGGCGTGACAGACAACACCGACTAACTAAAAACTAAACCGTTATCATCTCTTATCATCTTTGTTAGAGGATATCTGAGGGGGTGCAGGGTGCATATAGCATCCATAAGCAAGTATTAATCCTACATGCAGACTAGCAATAACTTACAGATTTAATTGTCTAGACCGCTGATAGACTAAGCAGAGAGTTATAGAAAAAATGATAATAATTTCTAAACAAAATTTAGACTTACAAAGATAAATAGAGTTGAAATATTGTATTGAAACTATAATTTAGACACGTTTATAAAAAGGTTATTTGCTTGTTATTGCTCTGTACTTGCCTTGTCACATTATAGAAGAACTAAATAATGAAAACTATATTAGTTGGAATAAAAATAAATAATTAAAAAAATACGATTCTATATTGCACTTGCAACAATAACAACCACGCAAAAACAAATGTATAACACTTTTCAGCCGTTGATAAAAAACATACCGGTTGAAAATAAATGTAATAGTCATGTAGCTTGGTCGCTACACACACATTGCGAGTAGATTAGGTGGGCTAGACAGCTATAGATCTCTCGGCCTCACACAGCCAACCTGAATTCTGCTGTAACAATTGCAGAACAGGTGTACTCTGTCTATGACCCGGACTCATCTCAACTTTGTTTTTCTACTGCTCGCGATCGTATGCGTGGCCTCCATTTTCGTGGATTTTGGGTTACGTTTCGTATCAGGTTACATCGTAAACTATTTATAGTGTAGTCAATCGAATGCAATTAAAATGCTAATTAATTAATTTGCAACTGTAGAAATGAGTTTTTAATAGACTGATTTGATTTAAATAGTTTTACTGTTGATTGTTGTAGTGAAAGCGGTTTTATGTTTATGACTGTTTTTGTTTATTAGAAATTTCATATGTTAGGAAATCTTATTAAGGCTGTGGTTCGTAGTATTAGGTGTTGTTTACTGTCATATTACTACGACATGTTTGTAAGCCAAATTGATTCAAATTCTTGAAGTGCATGGGTAGTATTTGCTCAATTTGGTAGTACAACACAAATTAGACAAAAGCGAATGTTAGAGATTTTATCGTAACTGTAGACATAAGCACAAGATATATGAGAAACAAAATGTTATACCAGTCATTTTTACTATGCGGAAAATTAAGCTGAAATAATTTGCGTACTAGGTTTCCAAAAGCTTAAAATTTAAAAATGTATTTGCAAACCACTAAACCAACTAAAATTTTATTTACTTCATTGTAAGTATACTATTTCCAGTCTACACAATTTGACTCTAATGTGTAATTTATTTCGGAGCTTAAAATACGTAGATAGTCTATTATTAAACAACTATTTTTTTGTGCAACCGTACGCGAAATAAGCATTTCGCAGCCGCAATACAGGCCGCGATATTGGATCTTGCGACCGTTGTCTTGGAAGCGGCCGCGAAATTAGGTAAACAATCACTTTGACACTTGAGAATTGCATGGTTTTGTTTATCAAATGTCAATCCCACAGCCACCTTGAAAGCTAACGTTCTATTTAAAATGAAACTGTTTGAAATTAATAAAATTTGTAATTACATATTTTTTACAGTTGCACAAAAAATATTGTGTACACCTTGTCCGCGAAATCCTTTAGCGCTCTCGAGATTGTCTTGCCTCGGCCGCAAACGGCCTCGGCGCCAATATTTCTCTCGGTAGGTACGCTAAAGCGTGATTTCGCGGCCTTGATATACAAATAACTATTTTCCATAGTCTACATACAAAGTAGCCATTTGCGCTCTCCTTTGTCAACGCTCATGTGCGACAAAGTAGAAAAACGCTCGCTGTCCAAATTTCTCACTATATAATGTTGAGAAATGTTACTTATCTACCTTCTTAATGGAAACGTTGAGTCAGGAACTAATGGTACTGTAGTTACACATTTACCACCCTCACAACTCAATCTGACATATAACTGCTTTGTCGGTATATTATATAACCAAACAAAATGCCGCACTGCTGTGAAAATAAAATAGAACATTCATTTACAAAACCGAAAGTATAAAATGTTTAGATTGGAATGAAGCAAGAAGAATGGAAAATATCGATAAATTAAAATTAAATATAAAATAAATTGTGTGAACAGTTCTGCTGCCACCTGCAAAAGTTGGACGTGAACGCTCCTAATGGACATCTACTTTTTCACTACACTAGTTTAATGTACTTGAAACAAATAAATTTTTGTTATAGTGGAGGACCATATTCTGGCGACTGTAGAAAAAATCTTGTGTGTGTTTCGAGTGTAAATGGACATTGTCGATTTCAAGAGAATGCCTTGCTCCTGCGTCACGAGATTTTTAAGGTTTTTAACCACATACGCGAACTCATTTGCGAACTCGATTGCTGGTATTTTCATAGAAAAACAAGTTTTATTTCGTAACTCAAAACAAAAGGCTCTGACCATAAAATTTGCCTTAAAAATTCAGCTAATATGCAAAATTGTTTTGCTTTATCTTTAATATAGTCCAATATATCCCAAAATATCATAAAACATGAAACACCTGTATATATCTGTATCGTAGAGGACGCTCTATGGGTTAATAGATATTTATACACAAAGTGAGTTGAGATAATGTTTATTCATGAAAAGAAAGTTTAAACAGGACGAGTGGGTTAAATTCTTTTGACAAAATAATAATAAAAACCATTATAATATTTAATTTCGACAAAAAAATAAAAAACTAATCAATTGGTAGGCTGTGCATGACAATTGTTGTTGATAGACGCCAAGTCGTTTATTTATAAATTATTGGGATTTTCAAGTATCAAGAGATGGCGCTGATCGCATTAAACAATGGCACACTTTTAGATGACATTTGTAGGCACAGCATTACTGTCATTTGTATTTCTTTAGTTTTCGTATTATTTTCTATTTATAATTCAAGTATGTATAATAGAGTTTTTGTAGTCATATAGTTGTAGTTTCATGTAATGTACCACTGTTTGTAGTTCTAATATTCGCCGCTAGTTAGCGTTTTCTTATTTGAAAATCTCTATAAACAAACTTTATTTTCTGTCATTTCTCAAGCAACCAAGTGACGCGATATCGACGGATATATGACGCAATTTGTTGACGTTATAAAAATGATTATGCGTGGGTTGAATCGACGTGGTTTGACGACGAAAATTTGACGTCGTTTATAGACGTTATATAGACGAAGATTACATACGTGACACAATATTCAAGGAAGATTTAGTACATTTTACAATTTTTTTTAAACTTTTATCATTGCTTTCAGGTTCAAGAACCATAAAGGTAATTATCAAATATACTAAAATAATATTTTTTTGGCACCCCCAGCAATGGGTAATATGCCGTGATGATATATTTATTTATTTATATTTACATTTTTATTTGTTAAAACAGCTATACATTTAATTTACAAATGATTGAGACGGTCGCTGAACGTTTCTATAACGTGAACATTGACAAGTCAATATTAAACGTGTGTCGAACGTTTCTTCAACGTCAAAATAATGACGTCAAGTAACGACGTCCCATTGACCAGAAACGTCGAAAATTTTACGTTAAAAACATGTCGCCTAAACGTCATCCATCGACACGTCGATGTGTTGCTTGGGTTATTTTGTGAAAAATAATGAAAATAGCTGATCTGTCTGATAAAGATCGGGTGAATGTTATTTTCGTGCCTAATATTATTTTAAATGCATTATTTTTCGCAGAGTGAGTTAAAATTCTGTGAGTTACTTATATTTGTTACTATGGAGTTGATAATGACAGTTTAAAACATCAAAATTGTATAAAAAATGTATCATCTTATTCTCTATTAAAGATAAATAAGAGATTGCTTACCAATTACAATTATGCCCAATCGAATTGTAAGATCCGATCCAACAAAAAATATGGTTGACCCGTCGACAGAACTTCAAAATTCATTCAAAACATTAAACTAAGATTGACAAGATGATAAGAACGACAAAATAATCAATTTGTGTTCAGGAGAACTTAAACTATCCACTCTAATCTGATAGTGTCAGAGTACAACAACTTGCTAGGCAACATGCAGAAAGCGCATTCTCAAACAGAATCCATAGCCGTCTTGATGTAGGAGAAGTAAATCTGCGAATGATTCGATCTTTGTGTTTAATTATAATTCAGTTTCAATTAGTGGAATGCTATGATTACTTCCAACTGTAAATTAACTGTACAAGTCCTGAACGGGATATGTTATGCCGTCTAAATGAAAGTGAACTACGTAGAAATATTTCTTCGCGGAAGTTTGTAATTTTCTTGCTGTCTACGCACTTGTTTCCATGCTTCGAGTCAATTATTTTCTCATACAGGGCCCTTACACAAAGAGTGAATGCTCTTCAACTGTTTATACATACGTTTCTCTGACAGGTACAATATTACTGTCGGGGTATTTTAATATTTTTGCTACATTGCAAAAGAGAAATAATCAAGATGTACTTTAAAGTCCATTATATTGTATTTTGGGAATAATGTCGAATTTTTTAGTGGAGAATAATGTCCAAATGTCACTCTAAGGTACATACAGCTGCTGTGGAGAGTGTCTAACATGAATAATAACTATTTTTAATTAATAATAGACTGCCGTCGGACCAGAAATACAAAATTTTATTTATAATAATTGTTCTTTCTTTAAAATGAACAATATTAAGCTAACGTACAACAATTTGTCCATCACTGGTTTTAATTATTTCGACTGATCAACGGTAATGCGCTTAAATTTTTATATTTTTTATATTGTTGTTTGTAAATTTTATTGTGAATAAAAGTTTTCAGTCTGTTAAATTTATTTATATATTTTTAAAAGCGTCGAAGTAGATTACTAATTTAGATGATTCCAATTATTGATTAACAAAACATAATGATTTTAAAATAAAATAAAATATGCTTACTGAAATAAATAAATGAATAATTTCAGGTTACTACTCATTTTATTGAAGCTTATAAAATTAAATGAACTTAAGGTGCATTCACAAATGAAAATTAGGTTTATGGTTTTTGTTTAGGTTTAAGTAAGTCATTCATAGATGTAAGTTTAAAATACCTGAAAAGTAGTTTTGATAAATGTACAGACATCTATGTAAATGCTTCAAAAACAAGATTTAAATATCGATAGAGCAGTACCAACAAGACACCTGTGCGCCGTGAAACTGTCAGTCGCTTTTGGCATTATTGGTTATATTTCAGAAATTAAGTTTTGACAGTATCCATGTTCTTCTCGAATTTGTTTAAAAAGCCGAATCCACCAAGTGGATACTAAATAAAGATGGATGTATATATCTATATCATTTCAGACTCGTTCTCATTGGTGAAGTTTGTGACGTCAAACTAAATCATAAACCTAAAGTTTGGACCTTGCAATGTTTAGCTTTATGATTTGGATTTAGAGACCCTAAATTCTGAAGTGCGAATGGAGTCGTTACATAATATGCGGCCAAAGTCTTTAAATCTGAAGTATAAACCATAAATCCAAACCTAATTTTCATTTGTGAATGCACCTTTAAGCGCCATAAATATTGAGAATAAGAAAATCAGGTAAACCATGTCATTTGAAGTTTGGACCCAGTATTTTCTTCTGTGGTTAAACTGTCGTATCGAAAAAATGACATTAGTCTTTAAACAGACAGTTTAACTACAGTTGTAAATACCGGGCCTAAGTTGTTATTTAGAACTTAGTTAATCAATTTTTTAAAGTATCGCTGTAAGTGAAAATTTAGAATTAACCCGAGAGCATTTTCGATTCATGATTTAATTTAACAGTTTTTAAGTCAACCTGAAATTAAATTGATAGTTTGTTATTCCTCCAGTATTTAGTTTGACAGTTTTTAAATCACCAGAATTAATTTTACAGCTTTAATAGTTTTTATTAGTTTGAAAGCATTCAAAAAGAAGTTTAGTAGGGAGCTTTTAAGAACTGGGAGGAAAGCATAGTGAAGGGCTTTCAACATAAAATAATATTATAAAAAATATGAATGTGTGTCTTTTTCTAAATAAGTAATTCTAGCGTGACCCCCGTAACTGTATCGCCGTCAACTAACGAGTTTTATGAGCTGTCGTGGATAGAGCACCGCAGATATCACTTATGTCCCATCAGAAAATTGGAAATTACTAATTTTCAAGTTTGGTGTTGATCGGACTTGAATCACACAGTTACCTATAACGTTTCCATTTACATATTTAGTGCGCACTTTTTTGCACTGAATGCATAAATCGTTTTGTATTTACATTATCAGCGCGCACTAATTGAGTATTACGTGTTCCATTTCTACTTTTCGAGTGAACTGAACCTTATTCAGTGCGCACTTTCTTGTACTTAGTACGATTGTCAGTTCTTGCCAATGCAATCTATCAAATTCATATATGTTGAGTTGTAAAAAGTATCTACGTAAGTGCAATGGTTCAAAGTTTGTTAATAATAGAAGAATTATTGGAAACGAATCATGTATAGTGATATCCATAGCTACTTGCACTGGACTTTTGCATCACGTTTCACTTAAAATGCACTACGCACGTGTTATAACAACAACTAGTGCCGGGCATGATGTCATTGCCTACACTGAGTGCAAAACTAAATATGTAAACGGAAAACGCTAATACTTAAAGCACTCAATATCGCAACCAATAAAAATAAGATTTTTGTACTTTCGTCCGGCATAAGTAGTATTACATAACTCGAAATCGTCCGAAAACACTTATTTACAAAGTCTAGACCGGCAAATGAAGTTAGCATTACTGTTCTGATAATATATAAATTTTGGACTATTTTTCACACTACAATTAGCAAAATTTTTACAACTTTTAATACTAAATTGTTAATTGTAATTTAAATGAACACATTCTAAGCTAAATATAAGTAAACGTATTTGAAATTGCAATACAAAGTCGATTAAAAAATATTTGTTGATTTTTCTGGTTATGTTTGTAGACACAGGTCATTTGAAACTCAATCTTCTGATGTTATAAACCATAGGCGCCGACTTTTGGATTTTCGTGTGGGGGCAACAGAAAATTTACCAACTAAACACTTTGTCTTAAAATTGGTACATAAATAAGTAAAATTGTACAAAGATGCGAATTTATCGTATGACTTAAAATATCTAAATACCTAATTAAAAAAAAATCTTGAACAGCGAAACAACATAAGACAGATACTTTATTTTATTATTAATTTCCGACAATACTGCAGTTTAAATCTGGCAACACTGGTGGCAACTATTTGCTAGTGCGCACGCGTTATTTACACAGTATTTTAGTTAATACAAAATACGATACTCTCCACGCCAGCAATGAGTGCCCGTGAGGTGACGCCCGGTAAACACCCGGACGGTACAAATATGTCATCATCAATACCGAAATCTGGGTACCAAGCAGATTGGCACACCCAGCAATGGGTAATATGCCGTGATGATATATTTATTTATTTTACAAGTTGGAAATCTTATAAAATAAATAATAGAATAGATAGGTAAACATTGTTACTTTGTATAAGTAATTAATGTATTAAAAATATTTCAAAATGAGTGTACTTTTTATTGGTAAAAATAATTTGTGTGTGGAGGCAGAACCCCTTCGCTTTTCCCTCAGATTTTTCCGTGTGGGGGTTCGAGCCTCGAAGCCCCCACGTAGTCGGCGCCTATGTTACCAACATGAAAAATTCCTAGTATTTCATATTTGGACAATAATTAACTCATTTAATAAATTTAGGGAGAGGTCGACACAAAAAATCTTGTGTATTACACGTCCAGAAACTGCTTTGCGAGTGCTTATATTTATATGTGAAAATATACTCGCACTCGCGAAAGTGTACCTAGTTTCAAGACTACTGATACAAATAACTATTATATATATTTTTAAACTTAGATACTTCAATTACTTTATGGTATCTGTTGATATCTTGTACTACGCAAACAATATAGCAATCCACGTGTTCTCATTACACCAACTTGAATCTTTCCTCCATCAATAACCACCTCTGCTGTTGGTATCTATTTCGCGAGGAGTGCTAGGGGAGCAGGCGGAACCGGATGGCCAAGTGGGCCAAGCCGTGCAGAGCGCAGGCTGCAAGCTTATACCACGCACAGGCAATAGGCACAGGCACCGACCGCGGCTGAAACGGAAGAACAGGTGAACGCGCGTAAATCACAGCCCACGCGAGCCACCAGGAATTGGGGCAGGAGTTGTCAAACGGCGGGAAATACGAATTACAAAGAGTAACTTAAGAATAAAGAAGTGGAAAAATAGGACGAGGGTCACGTTATAATTGATAAGAATAAAAAAGTCAGGAAGGCCGTGGAAAACAAAATTTGAAACCTAATTTGAAATTAAGTTGCGAAAGTTTAGTACAACTTAGTTAAGCACCTTGTTAAACTATTGTTTTGAGCAAAATTATGTGATTTTATTGTTATAAATAAAACGATTTTCAATTTGCCTTCTCATGCGAATGTATCCGAAACGCATATGTGATTTTTTTTTCTACAGTCAATATACAAAGTAGGCATTTGCGCTTGCATTTGCCAACACAAAATGCCACTTTATTGTTTATACACAAATAGCTATTACACAAACCTGTCTACTTCGGTAAGTTCCTTGATTTTTGCGAGTTAACTACCATACTTGTATGTAGGTATAGAGTACGGGGCCCGAATTCCACCGGCTTCTTTTTGCAAATTTTACTTGCATTTAGTGGTCTTACTAGACACTCTACAACCCACAAGTGACCGACGGCTTATAGAGTCCTCCGAATCACTCAAGCTCTCCTGTATTTTTGACTACCAGTTTGATTCTTTTGGGAGACGATAAGATGAATCTACGATCGTATGCAATGCCTGTATTAGGCTAGGCGCGCACATGCGATTTTCTGTTGCGCGATGGTTAATCGCAAAAATAAGACACAGCTTTAAATAAAAGTGCGTGCATATGCGAGAAAAAATCACAATGGTTAAAAGTACGTTCACAAATGAAAATTAGGTTTATGGTTAATACTTTAGATTGAATGACTTTGGCAACATATTATGTAATGACTCCATTCACACTTCAGAATTTAGGGTTTCTAAATCCAAATTTTAAAGCTAAACATTGCATGGTTCAAACTTTAGGTTTATGATTTAGTTTGACGTCACAAACTTCGCCAATGAGAACGAGTCTGGAATGATATATATATATATATATATATATATATATATATATATATATATATATATATATATATATATATAAACCCATCTTTATTTATTATCACTTGGAGGATTCGGCTTTATAAACAAATGCGAGAAGAACATGGAGACTGTCATAACCTAATTGCTGAAATAAAACCAATAATGCCAAACGAATGACAGTTTCACAGCGCACAGGTGTCTTGTTCAGTATACTGCTCTACCGATATTTTAATATTGTTTTTGAAGCATTTATATAGATGTCAGCATAATCAGAACTAAATTAGAGTTAAATTAAACTTGCATTTATGAATGACTTAATTAAATCTAAACCAAAAACCATAAATCTAATTTTCATTTGTGAATGCACCTTAAAAATATGCATCACTTTTCATTTTTGAAGCGACGCGAATGTTGTCACTTGGAATATATCACACGAACAAACATGAAATCTCGCGCACTTGCGACTATTTTGTCGTAGTCGTAGTTTACTTGCTATTGCGTGTCTGTCTGTTTTTAAAATTTTGCTTTAAAATGTTTGAGGCGAATTCTCCAACTACAGATTGGTGTCTAGTGATTTAGACAACAATAATATTATCAGAGGTAGATCATTTTGTAAAATTGTCCTTTTAGCAATCTTTAATTTAATATTTGCTGTAACCAATACTGCTTTTTAAGTTGTTTTCTGAATTTTCTACGAAACAATCACACGAATGGTTTCTATAAAATCCATGTTGGATAAGCCGCAAGTGCGCGACTAAGCGACCGGAATTTCGCATATGCGCTAAACTTATCAGGCAGATGCATTAGCCATTAAGCCAGAACTCATTCTTACGTAAATTTTAAATTTGGTTGTTTAACATTCGAACGTACAAATTTTTATTACAAAATTAAGATATTTTATACGATGCACCTAAGCCTTATGATGTTACATATACAATTAGTGTCAAGTAATACAGCATAATAGCGACGTCGTCTTTCCAAAAGTTTTGGAATCATCATGTTCATATCGATGAAAGTGATGCAGTGTGGTTTTCCTGGCGGAAACATTATATTTAGTCATGCCACTTGCCACACATTCCTACATGTGGGATCTACTAGGCTCCGTGCTACGTTTGATTGAAGTTGGCTATGACATGCGGACATTTTTCACGGCATTAACGGGTCCGTCTCTACTCGCACTCGCTAAATTTATCGCTTCAGGTACAAACGGAAACATTAATTCTCATATCAAATATTTCTAATCGACCATCGCCACCGACTTATTGCTCATTTTCTATCAGAATGGAGGTTACCAAGTTAATTTTAGCAAGGAAGAAAATTAGAAATTATACTCCGATTTTTCTCTACTACGTTGTAAACTTCTGATTGGCTGGTGCTAAATCTTGTTCACAGCTCATTTTTTTTCATTTTGACGTAAACATCTTTATAAGTAAATAAATATATCATCACGGAATATTACCCATTGCTGGTTGTGCCAATCTGCTTTGTACATAGAATTTGGTAATGATGGTGACATATTTGTACCGTGCGGGCATTAACCAGGCGTCACCTCGCGGGCACTTATTGCTGGACGTCGTAAAAGCGGCTATTAACAAATTATTCACATATAAGTTTCTTTCTGTGGTATTTAAAAAAAAACAAATGAAGATTACACTGCAAAAAGGAGGGATGTTAATATTACGTACTTTTTGGGAAAATAAAAATACAAAATTATAGCAAAATGTTCTTGTCTTGTATGGGTATATTTCAAAGCTAAATAACATTGAAACTATGATTTTTGTTACATTGGAAGTTTGTACAAGGTCTAAATCGAAAAGTGAAACATAGGCATTTAACATGGGAAATCAGTTTTTCTTTGCACAAACATTACCCAATTATTTTATGTAAAATACTTCAAATTAAAGTTATAAGGATTTATATTCTGCATCTAAATCATGCAAAACAATTATTTTAGGTATTCATAGAAACGTAAATATAAATTATAAAGTTACAGTTTTTATGAGAGGCAGCCATGGATTAATGTCAAAAAAATAAATGCGTTGTTTTTAACTGTCATGGGGCCTATTCTGTAACTCAATGGTTAATTTTTAACCATTGGTTAAATGTTTTAACCAATCAAATATGTTGACATATAACAAAAAGAGGGATTTTTAGTTGTCAAATTAGTATCAATTGGATAAAAAAATTAACCAGTGGTTCAAAATTAACCACCGAGTTACAGAATAAGGGCCAATTACAACTAAACAGTTTACCTTTTGTGTTTTTTTGTTAATATTCTATCACAGATTAGAAATATGTTTTGTTTGATAATAAATCGGAAACTGTAATGTTATAACATTAATACAAATAATTATTTTATATAATATTTATAAACATGTAAGAAACTATAAACGCTTTTGTAGTGTTTTATACAGGTTGAACCTTTGATTAAAGTAGAAGTAATCAGTCTTGGAATAAATAAATGCAATTTTCTATGCTTTACCTGTATAGAAGGATATTGATGCCATTAATGGCGATAAGGAACTCAAAAAGCGTTTGTATTTTAAACATATTATAAGAACGCTCTACCTAGCGTTAATATGAATAGAATAGTAGAAACTTAAATCACACATACGTAAAAGAAAATATTAGACACTATGAAATAAATATCACAACAATTCAAAGAATCGAACTTCTCCCAAGAAAATTATAATTCTTGAAAATTTTGTTAGAATCTTGTTAGAATACTCACAAGATTTTGACAACTTATAAAAAAATATGAATGTAAGCACAGCACACATATGCCCGGTTGCAGAAAAGTTAATCAGCGCATTATTCGATTAGCGGTTCATGAAAACGAACACATTAGAATCAGTTTTCTTGTTCTTATGACATTTAAATCATTGCTGTTAAAAAATCGCGTTGCATTTGTTCGTTTTGATGAACCGCTAACCGAACAATGCGTTGATTAATGTTTCTGCAACCCGGCATTAAACATTTCAATTTAAGAGGCTTCCGGAAGCAGTCAAGAGATGGCATTGCAGTACGATCCAAATTTAAGTTTCTGTAGCCTGATATACTATTGTAATCTAAATTTGGTCCTAATAGGTAGTTAAAAATTACGCATTTCTTTATTTCTTGTCTTAAATCCATGTCTGTCTGTCTAGACTAAAAACTTAACAAAACTGTAACTTTATTATTAATTTTTACGTTTGTATGAAGATCTAAAATAATAGTTTCACATAATTTAGATGCAGAATTTAAATTTCTATACCTTTTCTTTGAAGTATTTTTGCCTAAATCATTAGGTAACGTTTGCGTTGTTCATATGTTCCACTTTTCTATTTACACCCTGTACATAAAATTGTATTGATGTACATGACCTATACCTTTAATTTTTTTCATTAAAAAATGTGACATTCAATGCGTCTTCAAATATTTTTGTAAAACCAAGGCATTAATTTCAATTTGTTGTAAATATTTTCTTTAATATCTCTAAATCTGACTTTTGAATTTACACTTCCTTGGTTAAAAATAAGGTATGATTCTAAAAAGTTTCTGAATTTGAATTATATCATGGACTGAAAAGAGGTGTTCTCTCTACAACAGCTTTAGAGACTGGCGAGGAATACTTGTTGTGCCTGCTGATTCTACATTACAAATATATCATCATTACAGAACTCTGTGAATGAAAAGCAGATTGGCAAATATAGCCATGAGTAATAAGCCATGATGATATATTTATTTATTTATATTACAGGCACAGATGTTCACACGGTTCAAGACCTACTCGATCTATTTATACACCATTAAAATGTACATACTACATCGCATAGGTATTCATAACTGTTGTGGAGATTGTACTACAGGCTACAGGTGTTATTTAATGTAATGAAAATTTATTGGTTAAAAAATTATCCAATTGAATCCCTGTATTTCTGATCACGTGTGCGAAAGTAACCAATCAAAGCAAACTTACACTGATAATTACCCTAGTAACAAAAACTTTTTGACAGATAATTAAAGATTAATTGTTTTAATTTGAAAATGTCATTTTCACGGTATTGCAGTGAAAATAACGGTTCAATTAATAAAATTATTACTGTTAAACGTTTGTATTATAAAACTGAATGTCAATCTTATTATCGTTACACACTTGACGTTGAACTTATTCATAGCTACTACTGACATCTATTGAGTGATTTTATAATTATAAAAATTCTACTAAATACAAATTCCTCGTAAATGTAATTAAAATTACAAAAAAAATTCTCACCGAATAGCCCTCGATCATTGATAAATACTTATAATTTTATCAGAACTTCCTCAAGCACGTTGCTTTTAGGTAACGCGCTTTTGGTAACTGTCATAAAATTATTTCGTAATTATCAATGTCCTCGGGATATTATAGCTGAAACGATGTTAAGACATTTATTACAATATCAATTTTTTCTTGAAATACCTACATATATGAAGTGTTTACTTTAATTAAAATTATGTTTAAAATTTTTAGTTAATAAGAATATATTGTAATCAAATCTAAAATATTAATTTTCTTTCAACATTGTTCCGATAATTGTATTTTTTGTACAATTATGTCAACCTTTTCGAATTTAATTAAAATCTTATTTATATTCAATTTTTATCTGAAATTGTAAAAAGTTTTACCTTACTTCATATTACATACTAATGAAGTCATATCTGTTATAAAACTAATTACATATGTATAAATTCTGTAATTAACTGTAACTGCGTTTCAAAAATATGTTTCTATAATTTTTTACGACGGTTGTAATTTTTTGTAGAAGAAGGAATTTTCAATCTACCGCATAAATACTACATTAACAACATTTGTTGTTGTAAATTTTACGCCATGAATCGCATACTAATCGCGGGATAATTTATTATCCATTTGTTAAAGACTTCTATTATTTGCTAAACAAATATTTTCCGTAATACTGTAATGAAATTCTTTTATGTTTGTTGAGAATATATTTTTAAACGTGCCGAGCATAAATTTGATGTTTTATTAAGTAAATGACTCTTTTAAAAAGGTAATTTTACACAACGCATATTTTCTTATATTTAAAATAACTTCATTGTAAATATATAAATATATTTTACATCTGTTACATATTTTAAAAATATATTTTATATTATGTATTTTTTATGGGGTCTAGTGGCCGCGTGCCTGCTTGTCTGGTCGCGAATCTGGGGAACCGGGTTCGATCCTGACCAACGCCAAATATTTCAAATTTTAAATGGCACAAAATTGACCCCTCTGGTGCACTCTCCACGCCAGCAATGAGTGCCCGTGAGGTGACGCCTGATAAACGCCCGCACGGTACAAATATGTCATCATCATTACCGTTATCTGCATACAAAGCAGATTGGCACACCCAGCAATGGGTAATATGCCGTGATGATATATTTATTTATTTATATTTTATATCAGCAACTTGATTTTTAGAAAATTACGAAAGATGTTATATTTTGAGAAAGACTACCAGGCAATATCTAAAATTAGGAATTCCTAGTCAAATCGAAGCCATGAAGGAAAAAGTGAAAGGAAAACAATTTAAATTAAAGAAATATTTTATTCAGTTCTCATATTCCCCTTCATTTGCATTCAGTGCAAGTTTTATCATTCGTCCTGCCAAAATCAAATCTTTAACATTTTTGTTGTTTTTCTTCGATCTTGCTTCCACGGGCCTTCTACGGTTTAGCTCCTAATTCGAATCCCGCCTCTATCAAAACTGATGATATCAGCCTAAATGATCCATCTCAACAGATCCAACAACCGGTTTTATGTACAGGGTATTTCTCGGATACGATACCTTGATTATTTTCTTTATTACTGGATGATGACAAAAATACTGAGAAAAATGCAAATGAAATTTAAATAAATTTTATTTTTATAGTTATTTTTCAGTAGGCTATGCATGAAAAAAAATAAAGTTAAATTAAAACGAAACATAAATATTTGTTAATAACTTTATGAATAGCAAGAATAGGAATTAAAGAACTCAAAGTGACAGATCACAGTTTTTGTTTTTCGTACATAGCCAACTGAAAAATAAATATAAACGTAAAATTAATTTAAATTTCAGTTGCATTTTTCTCAAAACTTTTGTAATATAAAGATATAAAACGATTACCTGGTTGAATTAAAAAAAAAATACTTTTTTGCATCGCGCCCCCTTCAGGCATAAAAAATTCTTCGCGTCCCCCTTTAGGCTTAAAATATCTTTGCGCCCCCCTAATTCTGCCCGTTGTTATAGTTTTTGAACCGGAAATAATTAATTATTTTCCTTTTGCGCCCCACAGTGTGAATAAAGACTGAATATGAAATATGTTTCGTTATAAATGATTATTAAAATAATTTAACATAATTTATTTCATTTTATCAATAATATAAACAATTATTTATGGTATAGGTTTAAAAATGATGAAGGTTTAGACCACTCCTCTGGGTATCGTGTCCCAAATTCCCTTCCTATAAAATAAAATCACTTTTAACACACACACACACATATATATATATATATATATATATATATATATATATATATATATATATATATATATATATATATATATATATATATATATATATATATATATATATATTTGTATTTCTATTAATAAAGTTAAGAAAACAAATATTACGGTAATTGCGATTGTCACTCGTTATTTTCATGGCTGTGCAGATAACATAAAAATTTGTCCCCCTATTAAAAAAATTGTATTTCCGGAGTATTACATAGTTTCGAACGAGGTACCGAATTTTTATAATTTTAATTTAAAAATGTTCATAATAGTTCTGAACCACTCAAAATTAAAATTTGTCAAAACTGTCAAATTAATATCAGGTTGAATTGAAAACTGCCAAATTATAATTTTACATTTTCGCTCCCAACGATTCTTATGATTGATTAACTAAGTTCTAACTAACTTAACTTTCGCAACTTTATTTTAAATGACAGATAACTGTTTAAAATGATAGAGCAAATTTTATTTCCCCAGCCTACTTCATAATTTTCTCATTCTCAATAATTCTAGCGTTTTCCGGGGGTTACCCAGCAATGTACTTTTTATGCTAGTATTCATCATTGCTTGACTGTAAATATCAAATAAAAGTATAAGTATGCACGATGACAAGGCTACTCATATAAATTTATTTATTAACTGAAATTGTTTCGAAAGAATCTAATGGCTATAATTTGTATTCTTTATCTCTGAATTTCAAATACAAACAATAATTTAAACACATAAATGTTATAAAAATTGCATATTGCTATAATTATTAAACAGTAGTTAAGGTTAAAGGCGCTTAGATCACTTGCGCGATTTACTAAATTACAGTATTTAGTTTACTATTAAATTATTGTCGTAATTATATAAATATCTCTTCAATGACGATATTCATAAAAATAATAGTTCACAGCAATTTTCTGCAGAAGGTAATATGAAGTTTACAAGAATTGAACACCGACTTTTATTAAAGATTAATTGTTATTTGTTAATGATTAATAGCAAATAATAGCCTAGGATGTATCTCTATTGACTCGCCAGAAGTTATCTGAAAAACTGTTAATTGTTCAGCTATTCATTTCTATGTTTTAATTATTTATAATTATTAGTTACTTGCGATGTTCGTGTATTGTATGTTGTAGGTAATGGGAAGAATTCTTTGGGAAACCACAAAACACTGGACTCCAAAGCCGTAAATTTTATTTACATGAGTACATACTGTGCGTCTAATAGATAACGGGTATTTTATGTTGTTTTCGATTAACTAATTTTAAGAAATGTTTTCTTTTGTACGTATTTGTCGTTCTATGAAAAATGTTAGGAATTTTTTGTTGCATTCAAAATAAGTTACTTTGTGGTTGATATTAAAAGTTGAAATAGGTTAATTATTTCTGGAATAATAAAAATTATATTAATCTGTAGTTGTATGCATTTTTTATCTGGTAACATTTTATGATATTAACAATGAATTAACAAGTTGTATATTTGAAATAAATTGTGAAAAATTGTCAACCATTGGGATTCAAACCCGAGACCTTGAGTAAATTATGACTCGTTCACTAGATGTTTAAAGGCAGTGGTAGCTTGACAACCCTACATCTAATCATGTGACGATTAATAATATCCTCAGCAGTTAAACGACTTTAAAAGTGAAAGATTGTTCAGCCATCGAGAGAATAGCAGCCAATAGTTGGTAGAGCGCTATCCCGGCATGGTAGGTGTTTCGGGTTGGAATCCCGATGGCTGACAATTTTTCACAATTTATTTCAACTATTTTATTAACCCAAGCTCATAATATTTAGGGCAGTTTACATTTTCTACAAATAAAATATAAAACCTACCAAATCGT
The DNA here is from genome assembly GCA_963082715.1 of Harpalus rubripes. NCBI lineage: Eukaryota > Metazoa > Arthropoda > Insecta > Coleoptera > Carabidae > Harpalus > Harpalus rubripes. Next base: position 67,851,822 of record OY720450.1, read on the forward strand.
GAGAAATTTCTACAAATTTCTTTCGACTATCTATTTTAAAATATAGATTTTAAACTTACAAAAATTAATTATGTTATTCAAGTATTCCGCCATTTAATGTTGGATTATATCCGAGGCCACACGAGAATACAGGCCAGAATGATCAATTCGTAACGTCACAGCTAGCCTCTTACAGTCACGCCACGCCTTGAACGACAGCAGTGTAAGCATAGAAAATTACGGAATTTTAAACAAATAGGATTGTAAAATGTGATTTATAAAGATATACAACTAGTAAATAATTATTCAAAATTATATAATAACTATTTTTACGTACATAACTAAACAAATTAAATAAAAAACGAATTATAAATGGCCTAAATATACGAATAAATTCATGTTTTACTTTAAATTATTTATTGTTGTTTAAATAATACAAGAAATAATAAAAATAATAATAACAATAAATCTTTTGATCTGGAGCTAACAATTGAAAATAATCTAACAGAACATAATATGAAAATGATAATAATGAAACTAAAAATGAATGACATACTCATATTATATATTTGTATTTAAAATAACCATTACTTTGGAATAAAATACATTTAGGTGCTCGCTATTTTTTTTTTTTTTTTGTTAAACTGTTTTTTATTACAAATTTGTTCTTTACAGTTTTTCTATAATTGTTTAGTAAAATGTTACTAAATATCCCTAAAAAAATTTCATAACAACTAAATTTGATGTTCTGCATGATATACATTCATCGTATATTAGGAAAACTTGTTTATCTTCTAATTTCTCTAATGTCAAGTATATCAATTTAGCCGTGTTACCATAATTGCTCCTGCACATTGACACACAGCAATTTAATTTAAAACCATTTCCTTCAACGAAAAACAATCGAAATTTGACGTTCCGTGCTGCGCTGTTCCGTGCGTCCACTCATGCTGACTGCTGTAATTCGTCTGTTTTTAGAGGGCTAGACTAGGTCGCTGGCCTCATAGTTTGACGTGACGCATTCAGCAGGGATAAGCATTCAGGCCTATATTCTCGTATGGCTTCGTTATATCGTCTTCATTAGTAATAACCGCTTTAATTTTAATGGGCATTGGATGCACAAGTCCTGCACATACTTCTGTGAGTGCATATTATGTCTTGGAAGGTAAGTTTTACTGTACTTACTGAATATTTACAAAGTTGCGTTTATATTGTGCCAAAACTAAAAGTTCTCGACAGAAAATAAATCTGGACTAGAAGATGGCCCTTTAAATGTCGGTCGAATTATTTTCACCCGTTATTTGGCCCACGGCTTTAAATTTATATTTAAAGAAGTCAAAAGAATTTTGTAAAAATTTGTCACCATTTGTGTAGGTTTAAGTTTTAGCTCGTACATTTAAATTGTTATTTAACAAAGTTTAAAATGTACCTAACTGTATTCCCTTTTTAAACTTGTTCTATTTAACTAAGAACCAAACTCGTGTAGACTTGATTTCCGAATATTTGTTATTCGCCACCCAAACTAATATTTTGGCAACATAATTTCAGCATCAAATTATTAATAATTTGTAATAAAAAAAGAAAACTAGTCTTGCAGACTGTTTATAATTCTTTTTACAATGATTACTCTACACAACAGGGAGAAACCTAATGATTGAACTGCAGATTATCGAGTTAATTAAGTTCTAGTTTTATAAAAGAGAGAATAAATTTACGTCCATAGTAAATTTATTTAAATTAACAAATCTGAACCAATTTCCTCCATTTTATGGCATGTATAACATTACTGACTAAAGTTTGACTGTCATTTTAAGGAATAAATTTTATTTACTTTGGAAGTAAATTTATCTGTCGTTTATAAAATATTATATTAAAACAATTATATAAAACAAAAAATCTGATGTGGTCAGCACATTACCTTCCGTAAGTTCCACACATTTTGTACAAAATCCATACATATACCTAAGAGATTCTATATTTCCAGTAAAATTATAACACAACCTTGTCAATTGCACTTGACACTGACATTTGTTAATCAGCATTTTCTTAATATAGTAGCGGTTTCCATGACTATAGCATAGATAACTGCTTTATAATAATTAATTTCTTTATAATTTTTTAACTCTATATCCATTGAATATGGAGTATAAAATGCAATCAAATCTTACAGAGAATAAAATATTCTTTAATATTTATAATAACATTAAATATGGAAAAATGGTTTTTAACAATGTCTTTCAAGAAAACTGTTAAAATCTTAAAATGAGGGTACTTCCGATTGACCAATTGTAACCAAAATCTAATCATCTCGTCACATGGATATAAAGAAAAAGAATACGATAGAATTATAATTTTTTGAATTGTAGTATTTGAGTTATCTGATCCGAAAAAATCGTCACACACACATACTGACATCATTGTAAAAATAGTAAAATCTTACTTCAGGGACTCTAAAACATGCTTATTCATCAAAAACTCACCACCGAATTTTTTGACCAAAGACAATACCTTCCTTACCTAAAGGTGACGGAAGGTAAAAATTAACCATTTGTTCCGACTAAAATCAAATATACCACCTAACGGCGAATTGAAGGGTACCTATAAATTTTAAAAACCTTGTGAAACCAATGACCGTCTTTACATTTTTATTTTTTGTTAGTAATGTTTTGGGTTTCCTTGTAAACTGCAGAGGCATTTAATCGTACCGATCCTTTAAATAGAATAAAAACAAACGATCTATGCTTCTGATTGGTTAGTGTTGAGTCTCAAACACAACTTAATATCCATTTTGATCAGTTGTCCTGACATAACCTTTTATTTATTTACCAAGAATCATATTACTGACAAAAAAACGAATTGTACGGTATCGTATTTTTTCTGAATTTCTGAGTTTAATTATATAAATTTGTTGTAAATATATTATTCCGTTGTAACAAAATAAATAAATAAATAAATAAATTTGAAAACTATTTACAACTTAACCTATTCTGTAATTTTTCCGCAAATAATACTGGTTTCATAATCATAATATGCTTTATTGTTTTGCATTTATTTTTATAAGTATCTAAATATTAAATGTTTACTTCGGATATAATTTGCAAAATAAATAAATTGCAGGTATTACTAATTTAATAAAATATTTTCATTCTTGTATTAATTCGTTTTCGTAATATAATTGTTAGTTTTTCTACTATATATTAACATATCCCTGATGATGGTTTATTAAGAACCGAAACGTCGAATTGTTAAAAAAATGACGATTTAATAAAATCATTTTACCAAGACTGCATCTCCAGTAATTTTTTCCCCTAATATCATACCAACAGTCAAAAAATACTAGTAATTATACTACTGGTAAAATTAAGATGTTATAATACAAAAGTGTATAAAAAGGTATTCACCCCAATTCTGTAACAAAGTTACTAACTCTTACTCTTAGCACATACTGCCAAAGTAAATAACCAATAATAATTGCAAATACTGTATAAAACATGAAAATGACAGGTTTTGTATTTGTTTCTATTGGTTGCAGTTTTTAGCATTATTGCTAATACTTAGTAACTTTCTTACAGAATTAGGGTAATTATCATGTAGTAACAGAGATATATTAATGTTACTTGAAAGAACTATAATTAATTAATTATCTTGCAGACGCAAAAATTTGAATTCTTAGATTGGTTGATATATAAATGAACATAATCATAGTGACATGATTTCTCTGATTTTATTATACATAAAATAGTCCATATTTTATTGTTTCATTTATAGTGTTTTTGTCGCTATTACAATGGTAGTAAAACTGGAGTATAAGTGCGTGTTAGTTAAAAGTTTGAATTTCTATTTCATGGATTCTAAATGAACATAGTCTTATTGGTGTGTTTATGCCTATCTGGAACTGGCATGATTTCTAGGAGTTTATTATCGGTCATTAACTAGATTCACTTGTTCGTCTTTAGTACCTACATAATGACAATAAAATAAATAATTTATTATATTTGTTGTTTTTTACCTTCCGTCACTTTTAGGTAAGGAAGGTATTGTCAAAATATTCGGTGATGATAAGCATGTTTTAGGGCCCCTAGAATACGATTTTATTATTTTTACGATGATGTCTGTCTGCGTGTGTGTGTTCAATTTCAAAAATTATAATTCTTACGTATTTCCCTTCGTTACATCCATATGAAAAGCTGACTAGATCTTGGTTATTATTGGTCAACCGGAATTACCCACATTTAAAGATTTTAACAGTTTTTCTTGAAAAAAAAATGTTAAATATCATTTTTTCACATTTAACGTGATTATAAATATTAAAGAATATTTTACTCTCTACACTATTTGACTGCATTTTTTTATACTTCATATTAAATGGATATAGAGTTAAATTAATTATAAAGAAATTAAATTTCATATATTAGCCAGCTATGCTATAACTATGCAAACAGCTACTATATTAAGAAAATTATGATTGAAAGATGTCAGTGTCAAGTGCAATTGACACAGTATATTTGTGTTATAATTTCACTGGATGTATAGGAACTTTTGCTAGAAACTTTTTCTATGGAATTTATATAAAATACATACAACTGCCGGAAGGTAATGTACTAGAAATAGAATCTTTTGCAAGGAAATTTCTTCATGAAATTTGTACAAAATACATAGAAATGACAGAAGGTAACGTACTGGCCACATCAGATTTCTTTTTATAATTTTGTTTTTGGAACAGATTTCTGTAAATAACATAGTTTATCATATTATTGTAGGTGCATCTAGTTTTTATATTCCGCGACCCTTGCTAAGAATCGCATATAGAGATTTTGGTAAATAAGGCCCTTACAATCAGATTTTAGCATATTCACGATGATGTTTGTGGTTGGTTATGTATTATTTGTCAAATAATAACATTACGAAAATTTTGTAAACTTGTAATCCTATTGTAGGTTGTAGTCTAATATTGAAAGAAAATATTAGATGTTGGTGTCAATCAGATAACTGGAAATGGCAGTTTACATTAATCTCTAAATAATTTTTCATAAAAAATATCTTTAAATGTAATTTTTTTGCAATTTATCAAAAATAGGAATGCAGTGATACTTTTTCTATGAATTTTATAAATACAGTTGCGATATTCAAATGTATATAGGTAATTGAGAGATAAATGTTACTGTTCAAAAGCTAATAGTTTTAAACAGATAATGGTAGAGTTTTAAGAAAATATTAAATATAAATGTATACCTAAATGATAAATGTCACTATCACAAAATTAATTTAATTTAATACATTGATTAATTTAATTTAATAACGATAAGATTTTGGGAAAGAAAATTTTATAGCAGCTATATTATATGCAAAGAAACTAAATATATTTGCCAATTGGAAATGTTGGTATGTAAGTGTATTCATAAAAATGAATAAAAATTCATGACGGCAGATAATGTATTAGGAACATCAGTTTTTATTTTTATAATTTTTAATTCCGAAGTTATTTCGGCAAATAATCATTCCAATTCTGTAACTACAGTTACTAACTCTCAACATTTCTTAAACAATAACCAATATCCAATAATTATTACACTCTACATACACTGAAAACAAGAGGCTTTTCATTTGTTTCTATTAGTTACAATATATTTACTTTTAGGGCCGGTATTTCCATTTTCGGATAATATGCTGGATAACTTATCTGTCAGATATATGAACAATCGCATCAAAAATGACATTCAACATAATTTACTTCATTTATGATTATATTTCGATTCGATATTTTATCATTTATCTGACGGATAGTTATCCTGAACTTTATCCGGAGATAGAAATACCGGCCCTTAAACACGATTACGATAATAATATTATTTGAAATTTATCATAATTTTTTGAATTTGTATATGCTGATGTATTCAGTTTTTTTTTCACAGCTGTAAGCGATAAAAAAGTGTACATATATATTTGTATCATCTCCAATGTAGATTCTTATTTGACAGACCGGAGTGTAAATATACTTAGATCTATATAGATAGAAGTTAGGTTCACTTGTTGCTCTATACATAATATTGTGTTTTGGCGCGTATGCAACATGTAGCTAAAAGTGTTATCACTCTATGACTTGTGCGTGTTCGGTGGTTGGATAGGACTCACCGCTGACTGCGATTGCATCCGAGTGCAGGAAGAGTAGCGTAGCAGGAACAGGAGCAGGAGTAGGTTGGCGCCTGGCGTTGGGCCAGCACTGCAGTATCCCACGTGACACGCACCTAGTCACAGTCACGTCACGTCAAACCACACAGGCACAGGGCACAGGCACTTGGCACTAGAAAGCAGAGGTCCGCGGCGAACAACACCCACGCCACGACCACGACACAACTAACGGACGTAATCCAAGCAGAGTAAGTAGATGTAGACAAGCACGTGATTGATACAGCGGCGTACTATGAGGCCGTGTCCTGCGTGCGTCCCTAACAGCTCCGTGCAGTGCACTGAGAGCACACACACACGCACACGGTAAGAATGAAGCTGGAGAGGGGTTCAGTCCAGCCACAGTCACAGCTACAGGTACAGGTAGGCTGTAGCAACCAGTTGTCCCCACCAGGAGGTGTACCTGTTACACTCTGTTTGTTCTCTGCTCACTCTGCTCTGCTCTGCAAACCACTGACTGATAGCATCACACGCGCTGACAGTAACGACACGCCACTCCGACAACTGACTGACCGGACAATAGTTCCTAATGTTCATCACGCAACAACAATGGGCCGCATGTTCATTACAACTACTACTTTACAGCCACAACCACCAACATTCTAAATTTGGCATACGACGTGCTTCACGGAAGATCATATCAACAAGAATTACAAGGAAGATTACTGATACTACTACCAATTACACAGATCCATCTTATTCGTCAAAATAGGTGAAACAAGACTAAAATTTCGCAAGTGAATCAAAATGTGATCATCTTTCATCAAAATCTTTCTCAAATTTAATATAAACCAATGGTAATCACCCAATGGAATCTGATATTTTCCATCAACCTTATTTATTCGTTATAAAACGTGCTTCTGAGCTTCTGGTCCACTCAAGGTCACATCAACAAGATTTATTCGCAAGATTACACCATTACAATTACGTATCTACTAATATCAGGTACATTTTAGTCCACCGTATTTATCTACATAACAGAAAGAAGATGTGAATTTTGCATTTCACTCAATATTTCAGATAACCGCTCAAGTTAGTGTACTGGTAACGTTTCCACTTTGTATACCTAAAGCCCAGGATTTGAATTCCTTTAGGGCACTGGTACGACACTACCCTGTACGTGTGTATTTGAATTTGGTGATCTTCAACAGGCTCGCTTTACGCGCTAGCAGAGGCATACGTAAGATATCTGCCTAGGTATCTAGGAGAAAAAATTATTTATTTTGATATCAATGTTAGTACTATGAAAATTTTTGAAATAACATTCGTTTAAAACCTTTTCCGGTTTAAATTAAAATATATACAGAAATTCTAATTCAAATTTAAATGTCTAAATATAAAAATATAATAATTGTTCTAAATTAATAAATCTCTTTAAAAATTGCATATAAAATTCAGTATAACCATAATATACTGAGGCTCTCGATAGAAATGTAAAATAAAACAAATATAATACTTTTCTGGGTCAGTCGGTAATCTACAAAAGCTTTTTAGAATTGTTTTATCTTTAGTATTATTATTTGGACAGCCTTTTATGCAACAATATATTATACCACCCGGCATTATGTCTAGTAGTCTAGTTTGGTAGTCGTAATATTCTTGCGCTGAACCGCCCTGCACATAGTTTGGCGTACCGGAGTACGCCCAATCTACTTGCATTACCTCTTCCTGGTCCAAGTCCACACACACATAGCCATGAGCACACGAACAGCAATACATACAACAGTGTCGTTTCTGTTGACGTTAGTCATGTATATATTCTGTGGTTAGGGCATGAAAGGTTGTCTCTTTACCATATAATCTCCTTCCAAAAAAGGATAAAAAACAACTGTTGTAATAAGAACTATCTCATCTCTATCTATCACCGGTTCCAAGCCGAAATGAGCCACAATGGAAGTGTAGATCTGAATTCTCCAGGAGCGAAGAGTGTATGTGCCCTACTTAAGGTAGCAATAAAATAGTAGTAAGACACTAATAATAAAAATAAGATAAAAAATTGGGTTTTTAAAATATACTTTTGCTGTAGATACTGTTAAATATTTGAAATTTGGTCAAAACATAACTATTATATTGGTGATCATCTATCGAAAGCTCTAATGTCAGCACTGGGCAGAACATCGATTAGGTTCGAATAATTGGTTGATATAAGGTAATATGTAATTTTTTCTTCGATAAAATGCAAACATTAGTTTTCTGGTAGGATGCAAGTCTAAGAAAAAAATTTAAATAGATTTCTATTTAAGAAACTTATTTTTCATCTCATTTTCTGTCAGATTTAAAATTCATAACATTCACATTGTCAAAAATGTTTAATTGGCCAAATATTTCAAAGAAAATTATCCAACATAAAACCAAATAAAGCCAATTTAAGATTGCCAATAAATTCCGTAATTATCTTCATTAACATTACAAGTATTGTATGATTTTCCTTTGAAACAATTGCCATTGCTTTATTCTTAAAACAATATCGGATACGGTCTATTAGGCGACGGCGATTGGGCGCTGGCCATTTGAGCAACAGACAATTGAGAGATGATCACTTGGCTAATATCAAAGACTTTTAATAACTCCGTTAGACCCCGCATGCTAGCATTTGTTGTGAAGCATATACTTAAAGCAGTGGGGCAAGGGGAATGAACCCCAGCTTGTAGTGCCGGTTGCATAAACTAAGCATGTAAGCAAAAGTGTCAGCTGCTATAATTTTAATTTTGAAGGAAAAGAAAAGATATGTTATTGTTTATTAATAGATTCCTGATTATATTTCACATCAGCATAATTAAATATGGTTGGAATTGCATTTTTTCTCAGGCGATTTTCAAAGAAATAAGATGTGAAATGTTTCGAACATATAGGGCGCGAGCAGTTATGTGAGTTTGTTGGCATTGACAAGCAGATATGGGGGCCCGTGTCAGAATCCAGAATGACAGCTAGTAATTATGTACAAATGTGAAAATTTTTCATTCAAAATTTCAAGATTTTGTGAGTTCACGTGGTTTATTCGTCACCAGAAGTGTGGAGAAAAATAAACCACATGGAATTGGACACTCATGAAATTTGGAATGAAAAATTATGACATTTGAAATCTATATACATAATTTATACCTTTCATTCTGACACGGCCTCCCATATCTAACAAAATCACATGACTGCTCGCGCCCTATTCTGGAAAACTTGCATGGAACACAGTTTTTTCTTTGAATAGTGATATCCATTGATTTTTTCTGCCTTCTTTGAAGTCCAAAATTCTTGACACTTCGGCACAACACAACGATGAACCATTATATTTTATGAAATTCACGAAATGCACAAATCAAAATAAACTTTTCTAACCTTACTTGTCAATAGTCACTTGACATAACGTAAACAAATACCTGTAAATATGAAAACTAGGCATCTCGCATTACCATTTGGGGTTTTCGTTCCTTTCCCCGCCGTCCCTGCACCATAGGGAGTATCTACTTTTCAACAAAGTATCTGCAGTATACGTCATGTGGGCTCTAACGGAGTTATTAAAAGTCTTTGCGTAATATACAAATGACGCCGGATATGTAGGCTATAAAATAATAATTTGTAGAAGTACAACATTGTGAGTTAGGTTAGGTTATGTCAAGGTATGGTAATCAAGGTGCAACTTTAAACCATTTTTCCTTTTGCCAAAAATCCGCCAAATTATATGTCTGCTAATCATTGCCCAGTTGGCAATTGACCATCGCCTATTGTGAATTGCCCAGCTAACCATCGCAATTTCGTGTACCATATAATACGATTGATATAAACAGAAGACAAGGAAACATCAAAAAACAAAATAAATCGTCATACTGATTCAAAAAAATTATGGGGTAATAAAAAATTGTAAATGAACAAATCTTTCATTCAATTTCAATCTTTAAAAGAATTCAAACAATCCTCAAGGTTTGTCATGCGTCATGTAGCCACAAAAATAGAAAAATATTTAACCACATTTATACGACTAACACCACTAATATGAGCTGTTCACTTCTTACCCAACTTTGAATCTTTGTTAGTACAGTAAGCATGTTGGCATGCTTATCCACTTTTCTGACTGGACACTCTTTCTTTCAATGATACAACGATAGTATCATTCATCCAAACTATTATTGCAAATAATTTTTAGGTTACCATTCGGAGTTCCAATCTGCTTGACACTTTCAGGTTACCATCCTGTTTTCTCTTTTCTTCACTAGTAAAACCTGCACTATTCTTACAATTGTACCGTCTTCATATCATGCGTGACAATCCTTCGAACGACACTTAGATACTGAGTTCGTCTCCGTACAATTCCATCCATTAGGCGGGCCAAGTCTTGCCGACCGCTTGTAGCCCTCGGCAAGGATGGAACTGACCGCACCAATAATTAGATATAGTGTCCTCTCATTACCCTATTGATTGCTCCATTGTCTCCACACATCTGCAACGGCCGGCGACAATGCATGGTCAAATGACACTGCCGCGAGACGAAGACAACTTGCAAACTTAGTTACGGAGGATGAAAAGTCGCCCGGAGAACAAACGACGGGTTAATCACCGAGGAGATATAATCAGAGGCTGTTTTCTCCGATATCGATCAAGTAGGCATCAGTCTCGCTCTCGACTCTCGAGGATTAATTGCTGGCTTTGGTAATTTCCTGCACTTGCACCAGTGTATTCAAACGACAATCTAGGACTGGGTTAATGGAAGGAGAATTATACCACCAAATTCATTTATAACTGGACCCTTCAAATAGTTAAAGACGACTATTTTTAAAGGTGTAACCTTAAGTGATTCATTCCAATTGATTCAGCAGCTGATGACAGCTGATTCATGTCTAAATGAGTTTTTTACTTCAAATCGGGGGTCACGAATGTAGAATATTTATTTAAAACATATTTTTGGAGAGCAAAATATAAGAGATACATAAATATGATTATGGCTATAAGAAATTTATATTAGTAGGTATATTATTTATTTAATTACGAGGTTTGTTGATGTTCTTTTGCTTTTATCAATATTTGGTTATTAATAAGTTTCATGCAACTTTTCCAAACATACCTACCTTATCGTACCCTAACCTAACATACATATTCGTTTTTTAGGTAAATAAAAGTGACAGATTTTTCTATGAAATAAATGGATTCTAATATATTATTTCTCCAGTTTATATATAAAGTAGCCATTTGCGCTCTCTTTTGTCAACGCAAAATGTCACTTTGCCGCTCATGCGCGACAAAACGCTCGTTATCCAAATTTCTAACTATTCAATGTTGACAAATGTCACTTGTCTACATTCTTAATAGAAACGTTTAGTCAGGAACTAATGGCACTGTAGTTACACATTTACCACCTTCACAAGTCAATCTGACATATAACTGCTCTGTCGGTATATTACATAACCAAACAAAATGCCGCACTGCCGTAAAAATTAAATAGGGCATTTATTTACAAAAACGAAAGTATAAAATGCTTAGATTAGATTGAAGCAATAGCTCAAGAAGAAAGGAAAATAACGATAAATTAAATATGAAATAAATTGTGTGAACAGTTATGCTGCCACCTGCAAAAGTTTAGCGTGAACCCTCCTAGTGGACATTCGCTTTTTCACTGCACTAGTTTAATATACTTGAAACAAATAAAATATACAAAAAACTTATATTGAAAATTGGTATTAATTTTTTGAAAATTGAGTAGTACTGTAAGTACAAAGTGTACATTTTATAATTTTCTGTTATGGTGGAGGACTGTAGAAAAATTTTTGTGTGAGTTTCGAACGCAAATGGACATTGTCGATTTCGAAATAATGCCGCGCTCCTGCGTCGCACAACAATATCTAAATAGACAATGTGTCATTTTGCGCTCTTAATACACAAATAGCTATTGCTAAAATGTACCCATTTATTATAATAATATGGTTAATTTGAATGAATTTTTCAAATTAAAATTTATTAGTATAGAATATAATAATTAATATGATAAACTGTATTTACTTGACACACATAATAAAAAAAGAATAGAATATTTGAATTACTAGCTACTAATTTGTATATAAGTACTAACATAAATTTGTTATAAACTTATTTATATTTAACTCATGTATCTTTTCCCCTAAAAATAGCTTTTAAATGCATAACTAATAATATTTATTCCTTAAATTAAGGACGAGCGAAATCTGCGGTTATTATCATCAGAGCAAGAGCTTGAAGTTTTATTCAGTTCTGTCACTGCTATCTACGAGATCTATTGTATCATGGCTCTAACTTAGTTTTCTGGAATCAGTTCCAGAATTTTCATGAAACCAGTTATTGCTCTAGAAATCAGTTTTCCGATCTCATTTGCCGTGATGACATAGAATCATAGATGATATTTCATAGGACAATAGCCAATGACCTGTAAGGATATCTGTCATAGTGCTAAGATCATTTTTGCTGTAAGCTAATAGCTATTTGACTTATGTCAATGAGAGTAAAATTTTTTCATTTGACTGAAATTCGGAATTTCTTTCTAGTATGTGACTGTGATTGACTCTCTCCAGTGTATTGGCACTAAAATCGGCAGTTCGATCAGTTGGGACGGATCACTTAGGAAGACACCGATTTAATTGAAGGACCCCCACTAAATTCATTTATAACTAGACCCTGCATTTCAGCCAAAGAGAACTGTTTTTAAAAACGGTTTCTTATTCTTGTCTAAGAATTCGGAAACTAATAGGCTGAAATGAAAAGAATAACCCGATTTCGAATGCGACGTAATTAATGTCTATTTGTTTGGAAAGCTGAGCGCAATAAAACTAAAAGTGATCAGATCTGTCGGCTGGCTTCTGAATAAGACATAAAAATGCTAATGTAAAAATTATTTAATCAAACTCTTGACTATTGCATTTACGAGTTATTCGCTGTAAATTTACAGTACATTCCGCTTAATCGCCACACTGGTAAATTGTGAGAACCGCCTGTTTGGGAGAAATGCTAGAATATGAAACTGAAATACAGTAGTGTCTAAAATCCAAAATAATATATATGTTTGATTATACTGGATTATCGATCATACAAAAAATATACATACCACTTTTATCAAAATGGAATTACATAAACAGTTTACAAATGCTCAAACAAAAAAAAAAAAACAACGTTATGTAGATACTTTGAAAACAACGTATTTATTATTATTAATTCATAGAAATGAGTTCATCTCATCAATAACGAATTTCTATGTTGCGTAATATCACTAAAGGAGCTACCAATTTGAGCCAATAATTTTTAAAAGAAATTTTGTGATGAAATCTCCATTTGTATTTGTCATCATCATATTGCTACTAAATTCTTTAAGTTTATTGATCACCTATGTCGAAATTTTAATTTATCAAGAATACAAAAGTTGAAGAATTCTCTATCATAGATAAACTTATATAAGAACCAAAATATTTTATACATATAATTTAAAAGTAGAATGTTGAAATTCACGTTTGAGAACAATTGGATTATTCTAAGAGAAATGACAACATAATTAAATATTGTGGAATGTAAGGCTAATATAATTAGTAAGAGACTTGGACATTGAATAAAGAGGATAGCGAAAAATTAGACAAATTTGAAAAGCGAATCCTGCGCAAAACATTTAGTCCAACCTTCAAAAACAACTACTGGCGTATTAAGCGTAACCAAGAATTATATGAACTATATGACGATACTTGTTTGTTATATCTTATACAGTTACAACACCTTCAATGGCATGGCCAAGTAAATTGAATGACAGAAGATAGCCAGGTTTTCCGTATCTACAAGCTCAAGATAGTTAACAAACCGACGGGCCGCCCAAAAAACAGATGGAGGACAAACGTCATAACGGATATGAAAGAGGCAAATATAATGTTCAAGGGGACAGGATGGGTTGGAGGCGACAATTGGATCAGGCCAAGGACCAGTGGAGTCTGTCAGAGCCGTAACTGGGGTTTTCAGCCCCTGTGGCAAAATTTTTATTTGTGCCCCTACATATCAATAAATAAAAATAAAATAAACTACTCATGAGCGGTTCGCGAGTTACTAACAACTTAAACTTACATGAACATTTTCTAAAATTTAAAACATCTGCAAGTCGGCTTAGTTCTCACATTTTCGTATAAAAATTTGTTGACACGATTAAAGATAAACAATATTACGTATTTAATACGTGTCGAAAGTTCAGATGAAATGAGATCTAAACCGATTTGCAGATGTTTAAAGTTTTAGAGGAATTTCATATAAGTTTAAGTTGTTAGTAATTCGCGAACCGCTCAACGGCAAAAACCGTCTATACTCTGTTCCATTTAAGCCATTCAGTAGATAGCGCTCGCATCAGTGCCAGTTTTAATTAGCCGAAATTACATTGAGTAAACTTGTTCCTTGTCTCTAATTTCAGCCAATCAGAAAGGTCAAAACTATTCCCTATTCTCTACAATACTGAATGGCTAAAATGGAACAAGGTATAATACATAACATGAAAGAGAAATTCATGCGGAATTCAAATTTTTAAACCGCGTTATCGTATTGTTAACCGGATCAGAGTTGTGGATGAATTTGAAGGAAAGAGCTGAACCTAATATTGTTAATTTTTTGAGTAATTTAAATTTCTATCATAAGTTGTTATTCTGGTTAACTATTTTTAATTATAACTCCTTGAGAGATAATCCTAGGCAAAAATTTAAGAACCCTTTTATATACAGGAAATTGCAAGCTTTAATTTTGTATTCTTGTAAATTTTGACCCAAGGAGGCGGCAAAATCCGGGGTCGATAGAGGTGCCAGTATGTCTTTTCGGAGGTCCCAATAAATAAAATTCACGCCAGCTTGTCACCAATTATTTCTACAATAAATAGCTTGCCAACTGGCCTACCTGTAGATAATTATATGTTAAATTTAGAACATAGATATTAGAAATATTTGATCTAATACCATATAAATGATTAAAATTTTGCGCCTCTAAGAATTTTGCACCTGTGGCGTGCGCCACCTTTGCCACACCGTAGTTACGGCACTGGAGTCTGTAGTGATAACTAGTAATATTAGTTAATAATAAAATTAAAAATTACTTATTATTAAATGGCACAAAATTGACCCCTGTGGTGCACTATCCAAGCCAGCAATGAGTGCCCGTGAGGTGTCGCCTTGTAAACGCCCGCACGGCACAAATTTGTCATCATCATTACCGATATCTGCGTACAAAGCAGATTGGCACACCCAGTAATGGGCAATATGCCATGTTATATTTATTTATTTATTTATTTATTTAGAAATTACCCCTAAACTTGAAATTAAGCAAAAATAAAAATATATTCGTATTTTGAGAACAATCTCATCTACAGTAGCAAATTAAATATTATCCAAAACCATATTAAGTACATGTTCACTACCTACTTTCTGGAAAAGAGCGGTTAGAATCTCTGGCCTGGTTGACATATTGAGTAATCATAATTTATTTTTAACATCTTAATACGGTTTCGGGTAAAATTTACTACTGAACATGTGAACAATGTGCCTCAATATTCGTATATATTTGTAAGTTTCACTTAATTTTAAGGTTAGGGGTAATTTAAAATTTTATTATTAATAAGAACATCGGCTACAAATAATTTTTGTTTTGTTTTCTGTTTGTGATTATTGACTAATACGCCTATGTAGTAGAACTGTATCTAGAAGAATGTGACTATGTATTTGAATCTTATAATATTTCTCATCTCTATTACTATAGTATCTAACCAAAAAATATTTTTGACATATTAATTTCTATTGGCTAACTTTTTTTCATAATCGAATCAATTAACTTTTAAACTAACCGCAATAAACTGGAAGAAGATAAAATACTGTAAGAGAAGAGACTGCTGAGTATTTTTCTTCTCGGTGAAAGAAGTTTATTCTGTAACTGTTTATCTCATCAGAAGGCCATCTTCAATGGTCGGTTTTCGTGGATTGCATATTAATTTAATCAGCTATTATCGTTAACGTCCGATTATACTAGATTTATAAGATTACTTTGCACGAAGCAGCAAATAATTAACAACTATTTTACATTTGATTTAAAATGTAGAGAATATAAAGATGGCTGTGAATATTTCCCACGTGAGTTACGAGGAACGTCGCATTAAAATAAATAATGACGTTTTTATTTTGAGGCGAGTTGGTTGACGCGTAAATCTGCTGCATGACAAGGTATTTAATGCCGGACTCCACGCCGTAACTTGATATCTTTCGAGGAGAATCGACTGAGGTTACTGCAGCAAAATTTTTCAAATATTTCTCATTGTATTGTGGGAGATTGAACTGTCATCATTCTGATAACCTTTCCTCTTTAAATCGTCATAAATTTAGTGAAAGATCAGGTAGAAATTTTGGAATTTTTACGACTACTAGACAATCATTCGGAAACTTGCAAGTTATTTCTCGTTTTTTGTAGAAGTTGCATTGGATTCTTTTCTTTGCAATTAGTTATTTTGCGTTTTCTTTTGCATACGTCTAATTATCGTACCACCAACGTTGGAACTTGGAATATTGTCGTGGTACCCCTATATTGTACACATCAAAGTAATAATTAATAAAATATGCATTTCAGTTACCTGGTGTTCAGGAAGCCGACAAAGTAATTTGTCTGTTTATATGATCAATTTTTTGATAGACTGCATAATATATGAATTTATTAAACTGACAAGAATGTAGAAATATTAAATTTATAGGCTATAATGGGATTTTTATGTTTTCAAGTTATTCAACAAAAAGTATTTTCTTAGTACAATAACAGCTGTAACATCTTTAGTTAATATTCGTATCTATTTTAAAATTGTGCGTGTGTGTGTGTGTGTGCGTGCGTGTGTGACAAAATTTTCTAATGTGATAACTGTAATACTACAATTCCAAAAATTATACTTCTTTCGTATTCCTCTTCATTACATCCATGTGAAGAGCTGATTAGATTTTAGTTATAATTGGTCAACCGGAAATTTCCTCATTTGAAGATTTTAACAGTTTTTCTTGAAAAAACGATGTTAAATATCATTTTTTCACATTAAATGTTATTGTAAATATTAAAGAATATATTATTCTCTATACGATTTGAATGCATTTTATACTTCATATTAAATGGATATGGAGTTAAAAAATTATAAAGAAATTAAATATTATATATTAGCCAGCTATGCTATAACTCTGGAAACAGCTGCTATATTAAGAAAATTCTGATTGAAATGTGTCAGTGTCAAGTGCAGTTGACAGCATGTACGTGTTATAATTTTACTGGAAATATAGGATCTTTTTCTAGAAACTTTCTGTATGGAATTTGTATAAAATACATACAACTGCATTAAGGTAATATACAAGAAATATAATCCTTTGCAAGGAATTTTCTGTGTGACATTTATACAAAATACATAGAACTGACGGAAGTTAATGTGCTGGCCACATCAGATTTTTTTCGTTGTGGCTAAAAATATGAATTGAACCAAAGAGCAATTACATTGATATTTTGTTTTGTTTTAAAGTCATTATGAAATTAATTTAATAGTTTTAAGTCTAGCAGTAATTAGTTTGATATCTTGGGCAATTTTTAAGTTATCTTATATATTAATTCCAATCATTTGTATTGACTTTAAAATAATTTTGGTTTTATTTTCTTGCTTTTTACGTCCCGCTACCCTTGGTAAGGGAGGTATATGGATCGTGCTAAAAATCGCATATCTATGTTTTGGTAAATGACGACGTTTTAAGGTCCATAGAATTTAATTTTGACATTTTCACGATGATGCCTGTGTGTATGTATGGATCCTCCGCTCTAACTCAAATACTATCAATCAGAAAATTTTGAAATCTCGTATTTCGACCTTTTTCTAATATACAAAGAGCCCATTACATTTTGGCGTAAATCAGATAACCGAAAATGGCACTTTAAGTGAAGCTCAAAATAGTTTTTCTAAGAAAAATATCTTTAAATGTTATTTTTTCGAGATTAATGTTGGTATAAAAAATATAGATTATTATTTTTATACAAATTTGCATTAATACTTTTTCCACATATTCCATGGCTAAATTTATAAAATTATCTATAATTTAAAGCCCGAAACCTTCGCTTTAAACAAACAAAACTCCTTAGTTACGCAGATATTCAAATGTATGTACCTGACAGATAAATGTTACTATCAAAGAACTAATCATTTCAAATTAATAATAGTAACGTTTGAAAAAGAAAAAAGTAAATAGAACAATAGGAAAGGAATTCAATATAGTTTCCAGCATAAGTAAATATGTAGGTATGTATTTAGATTAATAAAAATTAACGATTCACAAAAAAGTTTAAGCTAATCCTCATTTTTGGATTAGTGAATTCTGTTCTATCCCGGTATTTAAAATTTAATCTTCATTTTATTATCAAAAAAGTTAGTTACTTGGATTAGATTAGACTATATTTTACGAAATAAACTGCCAAAATTAGAGTAAAATTCGCTAATCCAAAAATAAGAAATATTTTTGTGGTTCGGGCTGTAAATGGCGGGAGGTATTGTCCAACTGATTTAAAGACGAAAACTACGTAAATCGAGTTATGTCTATATTTAAATTTAAAATTCCTAGCAGTTTTTTCAGTCAACAACCAATGATAGATTAGGCAAGGCTACTTCGTCATGATGTTGCGGACGGTTTCCCGTTGGAATGAAGGAGGAACTACAGGAGAAAATCCATCGTTTCTGACCTATGTACTTATTAATGTAAATTAAAATCACTAAATATTTTGAGGCGAACATTTGGTCTGATCGTTCCATCCAATCCAAATGCTATTAATGTAATACGAGGGGGGGTGCGGAAGAGGATTATGCTACTTCTTCTGCCGATTACTGCTTACTGATGATTACTTTTTCTAACTGGTGGACGCTTGGATGGTTTTCGTCCACGACTTCGTGAGAAGAAAGAACACACATATACACTTTTACTTAATGGACATGGACATTACTTGATATTTTGCTGATTAAAATAAAGTTTTATTTACATGATTATTATAACTATTGATTAAACTAAACATTATTAACAATTAAACTAAAGATTAAACAAATTACATTGTTATACAGTGGGCTGGTAATGAGCCACAACCCAAAACCAAAAAACACAACATGTTCCGACAACTAACGTCTTCACGACGCGACGAACTAATCTAGACTCTCTAAAATCAAAGCGCTATCTTCAGGACAGGATTATCTTGTTACAGGTGTAATAAGACGAGCGTAAGAGTAATAACACATAAATAACTTTTTATAAACTTTTCTAAATTTTATTTTCAATATTCATATTTTAACTCTGTTTATCTATTTTAGTTATAAATGTCAAAATTCAGTTTAGAAATTCTTATCGTATTATGATAGTCACGACGTTTATTTGTTGCTCATTAAGTTTAGAAATTATTATGTATACGTGCGTGACTTTGAATGCCCTAGCCTATGCACCCTGTACCTCTAAGATAATCCTGTTCTGAAGATAGAGCCTTGTTTTAAAGAGTCGACATTAGTTAGCCATGGAGTAAACATGTAAAGGAGTCTAGATTAGTTCGTCGCGTCGTGCAGACGTGTTTTGGTTTGGACATGTTGTGTGTTTTAGTTTTGGGGCGAGTGCTAAACGCCGCCCGGGTTACGGAATGTAACATGTTAGGCTTAGTTGTATTAGTTTAATTGTAAATAAAACATTAGTTAGTTTAATCAGTAAATATATGTTGGTAATGTCCATGTCCGTAGTGTTCATCAAGTGTAAAAAGTGAAGTGTATGTGTGTTCTCTCTTCTCACGAAATCCTTGTCTCGAAGTCGTGGACGCCAGCCATCAAGGCGTCCACCAGTCATCATTGGAATCATCATCGTCTTCCGCACCCCCTCGTGTTACACAGGGTGCATAGGCTAGGGCATTCAAAGCCATGCACGTATACATAATAATTTCTAGACTTAATGATGAACAAATAAATGTCGTGACTATCATAATATGATAAGAATTTCTAAACTGAATTTGACATTTATAACTAAAAATAGATAAACAGAGTTAAAATATGATTACTGAAACTATAATTTAGAAAAGTTTATAAAATAGTACATTAAAACACAAGTATCATAAGGCAATCTGTTAACGTACGAGTCCAAGTTTGGAAAACCAGCCGCCAGGCGAGTTTTACAAAGGACGAGTGCGTCAACAGGCCTTATGATACATGTTTTTTATACTATTCTTTCTATTGAGGTAATTTTACAATTAGATTTTTAAAAAAAGGAGGTGTCAAAAATATGAGTTGGTGTTTTTTATCAGTTATGTTGGTAGCGTTTCCCGCTAAAAATTGAAATTTCACATTTTGACAGTTTGTGTATCTTGTGATTTTGTCTGATTGTTTACATTAAAACATTGTATTAAGCATTATACAATTATGAAAGAGGAAAACCAATACATACAATGAACTCCAAGGTTATTAATGAACCATCCTGATTTGACATATCGGTGTTTCGTGTTGGTTATTATCATAAATAAAACTTGAATATGGGATTGAAGGACGTTACGTGGACCATCAAGCCTTTTTATTGAGAAAACATATAAATAAAACTCTTTAAATAATGAAATACTTTAATGAACAATTTATTGCTCTAGACTTTTACTTTCCACCATTTTTACAACACTCACTGCTCAGTTGCACAGATAACGGTAACAGCTTTTCTTACAATTTTTAATACAAAACATATATGGCACATATTCGATAGTTCGCCACAACGTGGAACTGCAAATCATGGATTAAAACGTCAACTTTTCATATTTGTTTGCTAGTAGCCGCCACAAATTGAGTAGACAGTGTTAACATTTTCAAGTAACGTGCATCATACATTTCATAACCTGCCTGGAATAACAATACATTAAATTCAAAATTGCATTACCATAAATTTAAATTGTAATAAATAAAACTTACCGTTTTAATTATTTTGACAAAGTAAACCTGAGCGCATTGTTTCTTGTTTCATAACTTTTTATTTGAAATTTTAACTTCACAGATTCTTATTCTTTCTTAACTAACACAGCTATAGCAATAAATTTCTTTTCTTTCTAGTCCTATCACCTAGTGAAAGGATAAAAATCCACAATTAGAAGTAATATTTCAACACAAACAATTTACCATTTTAAGGTTATCTGTCAGTTATGAAAGCATGACTACCACCTCTAGAACATGAAAGGCGCCAAAAACAGTACGTTTATAGATTTTCTAAACGTCGTGTTTTCAGTGATAAACAGTGCTTTTATAGAAACATAAGAACACCGAAATAGAAAAAGTTATTTATCTGTTATTAGTCTTACCCTCCTCTCATCACATTAATGCTTAGTATATACATTTGAAGCTTTGGCTACCTACATCAGCTTCATCTTTCTATAACAGTACCCTTAAGGTGAAACCTGACTGTCGTATGATGCAGTGCTGGTTGCAGAGATTAGGGAAACTTTAAAATCGAAATATTATTTTAATCTTATAATATTTTTAGTAAACTAAACTCAAATAAATTGTAAGATTATCAATATTATTAAAATTTGTCAAAATTTATTATAAAAATTTGTAGTTAATGTAATAAAATTGCAATTTTATTACAAAATCGTAAATTACACAAATTTCACCCTAGATATTTTTTTTTAAAAAACATATATAATAGCAATTTATTCATGGATTATACACAACAAATTTTAAAAATTTTGATCTTCTAAAAGTTATTGAAAATAAATAAAAAACTAAATTTTATTTATTTTCAATACCTTTTAGAAGATCAAAATTTTTAAAATTTGTTGTGTATAATCCATGAATAAATTGCTATTATATACGTTTTTTTTTAAAAAATATCTAGGGTGAAATTTGTGTAATTTACGATTTTGTAATAAAATAGCAATTTTATTACATTAACTACAAATTTTTATAATAAATTTTGACAAATTTTAATAATATTGATAATTTTATAATTTATTTGAGTTTAGTTTACTAAAAATATTATAAGATTAAAATAATATTTCGATTTTAAAGTTTCCCTAATCGCTGCAACCAGCACTGCATCATACGACTCTCAGGTTTCACCTTAAGTCATTACTATACCAAATATCTGTTGTTATTTTTTGTGTTGGTTGTTCCCTTGTCAGTATGATCGTTTGTGATCGTGATGGGATGATTTATGAGGTGCTTGTGACCGTGTCGGGTGTCTGTGGTTGGTGTGCTTTACCTGGTCGCGGCTACAGTAGCCGGTGATTAGCCGAGCCCACGTGCAAGTCACACCGCCCGCCCAGGCCAGTGGAGGAGGATGTGGATGACGAACGGATCGGTTTTTATTCGTGGACTTTTGCACCGTAAAATCCAACAAGGAAATCAACTGGATTGGCTTGCAGCTTTTGATAATAATCCACTTAGTGCAGATTTTGGCAAAACGTAAAAAACTGATTTGATATGTTCCAAATGAATAATAATTTTATGAAAACATCAATACACTTATAATGTTGATGATAATAATGAACCAAAAACTATTTTGTTTAATAAGAAAAAGAAAACATTGAAAATCTGATGTGGCCAGCACATTACCTTCCGTCAGTTGTATGTAATTTGTACAAATTTCATACAGAAAGTTCTTTACTAAAGATTCTATTTCTTGTATATTACCTTCTGGCAGTTTCATGTATTTTATGCAAATTCCATACAGAAAATTTATAGCAAAAGATTCTATATTTCCAGTAAAATTATAAGACAAACACAATATGTCAATTTCACTTGACACTGACATCTTTCAATCAGAATTTTCTTAATATAGTAGCTGTTTCCACAGCTATGGCTACTTTATGAAATTTAATTTCTTTATAATTTTTTAACTCTATATCCATTTAATATTAAGTATAAAATGCAGTCAAATCGTATAGAGAATAAAGTATTCTTTAATATTTATAATAACATTAAATGTGAAAAAATGATATTTAACATCGTTTTTTCAAGAAAAACTGTTAAAATCTTCAAATGAGGGTACTTCCGGTTGTCCAATTCTAACCAAAATCTAATTAGCTCTTCACATGGACGTAACGAAGAGAAATACGAAAGAATTATAATTTTTAAAATTGTAGTATGGTTGTTATCGTAGACGAAAATTTTGTTACACACACACACACACACACACACACACACACACACACACACGCACGCACGCACGCACGCACGCACGCACGCACGCACGCCCTTTCTACTTTCTTTGGCTTGAATAGCTGACTCATTAAATTTTCCTCAAAGAATCTGCATTAGCGAAAAATAAATCAGGAACCACGTGCTGACGAGATCATTTTTTCCCAGTTTACATTATCCTCATTTAAGTCTCTACTGTCTTGAGTCAGTGACGGAAGGTAAAAATGGATTTATCGAGTTTTGATTTTGAACTTTGGATATTTTGGGTTCAGTATCGGATATCATTGAGTTTACTTCCTAAACTTCTTTTATTTTGGATTAATAAGAAGACATTAGCAGTAGCAGCTGTATTCATAGTAACTGAGATAGACCTGGTTTAAACTAGGTTTACGTAGACTCAGCTATTCATAGTAAATTTTAGACCCAGTTTAAATCTAGTTTACGTAGAACGAGTTTAGTCCTTGTATCCATCTGGACATGGTCTGCAATGAATATGATGTAGCTTCAGACGTAAATATTTGAATATTTTCAAATGTCAAAAAGTAATACATAATATTATCTAAAATAAGAATAGAACGTGCCACAACAATAAGTTTAGAAGCCTGTATTCATATATTTATGTGTGTATATGAAGAAAAATGGAAAGAAAAAAATTTGTAAATTAAAATACACAAATTTAATAAATAAAATTGCCCAAGGAAATAATTTAGTAGAGTAGATGGACTAGATAAATTGAGAAATTAACTAAAATGCATTTATTTATACTCAAATTTTGCAAAAAATTATGGTTCAATTTTATGAATAATTTGTGTCAAAATTCTTCGATTTCTATTATGTTAATAAGATATATACATAAATAATTTTTAAAAATATTCAAAAGTGAGGTTAAAATCACACTTGCCCTCCATTTATGACGTCATGTTGGATTGCCTAAAATCAAAATTGTCAATTTAACAATTAATAAAAATTTCATACATATATCTTGCGAATGCAATTTTTTTTACAAGAACACTGCATTCGTTACAAAGACAAGATTTAGACCTAGTTTAAACTAATAGAGGTTGATGTGGTCTAAATGACTAGGTTTAAACTAGGTTTGTCAACCGTTACTATGAATAAGGAAAAACCTTGGTCCTAAAGTAGAACTGGTTTAACCAAGTCAGAATTACTATGAATACGGCTGTAGGGGTTTTTTCTATTATGTAATATGGAATAAACGACTGATGTTGATGGGATGAAATAATACGTAGAATTGCAATCAAAAATATTATTGTTTAGTTTGAGGCCAACGTTTCGCTGCCACTTACAGCTTCGTCAGGGCGCCTTAGTCTTTTGCCCAGATGAAGGTATAAGTGGCAGCGAAACCTTGGCCTCAGACTATTATATATTTTATATTCTAAATGTAAATTTGTAAATGCGTCGAATCATTTCACAGTATTTCAAACAATGATTTTTGGTGGGGTAAATGACAGTTTCAAGTGACAGTTGAAACATTTTAATTTTTATTTCACAAATGGATTCTGAAAATATGGATATATTATTAATATTATCTGTAGAAAAATACAGATTGATTATGATAAAAGTGATAAATATCGTATAACTGTCATCCCATTTGTGTCAAACCTCGTGACCTAATGTAAGTTGATTGGGCATATTTCATATCTTTAAATTCACTATAAACCAGTAGGGTAAATCGTAAATTTCAAATCTGAATCTGAATCTAAATTTCTAAATTAAATCTATCATAAACCAGCCAATATGATGATATTTTAAATGTAAATTCTAAATCATAAATTTCTTAAATTCATCATGAACCAGTAAAAGAAGATATGTACAATTTATATTTCTAAATTTAAATTTGTAACTCAAAATTTGTAAATTAAATCCATCATAAACCAGTTATAATCAATGTTACATTAAAAACTGTATAAAAACAGTTGAATTATAATGAGTCTTATTTCAAATAATTCTAACGTGACCCTCGTTTTATGGACGGTTGTTATACTCTAGAGGGGTGAACCTGGCAAATCCAGGATTTAGTTTCACAATGGACACGAATGGATCTGAATATAAATTTGAATCTGAATAATTTTATTATTATTTTTTAATTTTTTTACCTTTTTCACGGAAAATAGTTAATGAATTATTCAATTATTACTCATTTAGTTACGAACCATCATTTTCCTCTTTTTTACTGCATTAATATTCTAGTCTCTCTATAATATTTTATGTATAATTGTTAGAATACTATTATTAAAACGTTGGAAAATTAATGAACGCAATTTATAATTACACGGTAGTAATGAAAAAATCTGTTAATTTATAAAACCGTTTTTATAATGAAATGAATAATGATCATATTGTTTGCTCTCTGAATGCAAACTTGCTATAACTGAAATGCTTGATCATTGTTTACGACTAATATGAATAAATTTCTTATATAAATAAAAATAAAAATGACAAAATGAAATTGGTAATTAATCTGTCTGCTCTAGCGTTTAATTCGCCCTAAAAAATTATAATAAGGAGAAAGCGATATAATATTTGTTTAGTAGCCCCTGGCAATGTAGTTTAACAATATGCATATTATTATTATTAATATTATTAACATTCTTCAATACTTAACGAAAATAGAATATTTTAACATTATATATTCATAATAACATATAATTATGTTACCTTTAAACGCAACTACTACATTTTATATGCAAAATTTAATTAAAATATCTTGATAAGTGCTAAAATGATATATTAGTAAATACTTGCATATGTTATTAGCAAATATATACAGAGTGTTTCAAAAGTAACGCGGTGCTTCTGTGATTTGATATAGTAGGCTAAAACAAGTCGAAAATTAAGAATAGAATAAACTATTGCCCTTCGTTATCAAGTTTTTCATAAAAACAAATTTAAAACAAGAAAATCTGATGTGGCCAGCACATTACCTTCCATCAGTTATATGAGGTATTTACGAAACTTCTACCGGTTAACTGTTACCGGTAAACAGCTTTTTATCAGGTTATAGCTACTAAAATCGATATTTTAAGAACGCAAGTGGTAAACAGAGTAGATCCATAACCGATGAAAAAATTTGAAACAGGTTAGAAATTTGACGTAGTTAACAAACTGAGCAGAGTCCTACTTTGAACACATTTCCACTTTTAACGCGCGCGCTTCGCTTTGTATCACTACCTTTTTTGAGATTAGATTCTTCATGAATCCGGTAGATGGATGAATTTTTGAACACGGTAACTTTTTACCACTCGTGTTTTCGAACACAGTCTGTAGATGCGGTGTCTACCGGTAGAATTTTCGTAAATGCATATGTATTTTATATAAAATCCATACAGAAAGTTTCGAGCAAAAAGATCCTATATTTTGAGTAAAATTATAACACACATATACTACGAATATGTCAATTGCACTTGACGCTGACATCTTTCAATCAGAATTTTCTTAATATAGTAGATGTTTCTACCGTAGCTAGGTAATTTATGAAATTTAATTTCTTTATAATTTTATAACTCTCTATCCATTTAATATGAAGCATAAAATGCAGTCAAATCGTATAGAGAATACAATGTTCTTTAATATTTATAATAACATTAAATGTGAAAAAATGATATTTAACATCGTTTTTTCAAGAAAAACTGTTGAAATCTTCAAATGAGGGTACTTCCGGTTGACCAATTATAACCAAAATCTAATCAACTCTTCATATGGATGCAACGAAGAGGAATACGAAAGAATTATAATTTTTTGAATTGTAGTATTAGAGTTATCGTAGACACACACACACACACACACACAAACACACACACACACACACACACACACACACACACACACACACACACACACACACACACACACACACACACACACACATACAGACATCATCGTAAAAATAGTAAAATCGTATTCTAGGGACCTTAAAACGTGCTTATTCATTAAAAACTCACCACCGAATTTTTTGAACAAAGACAATACCTACCTTCCTTATCTAAAGGTGACGGAAGGTAAAAACGATTAATACTGGAAAACAAGATAAAATTTGTTCGAATAAATTGCCCCCAACTTGAAGGCAAATATTTTTCCAATTTATAATTGCAGTGTGATGAAGTTTGAAAGCACGGACACTCCAAATAATTCCGTAATATAAATAAATTAGGTGCCTATGAAAATGGTCGTACACTCACCGGCACAGAAGGCGATTCATTTTTTATGAACTGTTGTTATCTCTCCGTTATATTGTATAATCATGAATTAGTTTTATTTAGGGTATAAAAAAGATTAATTCGCAGTATTTTGTGATATCACATATTTGTTAGATATGTAACGTAAAGCTAACTTCTTCCATCTTCAAATACAAAACCTCGGAAGATACGGTATCTGCGCTTGGTAACATTTCCAACGCATTAAAATGACAAATAAATAATAAAACAAAGGACTGAAAGAAACGAACCTAATATTCAGGATAAGTATGGTTACCAGGAAAAGGAATCGTAAAACAATACTTTATATTTATTGTATATTTTATTAAATCATTAGTCCTATACTTTATGAATGCCTAAACATCAAACTCTACTAACTCCCAATTTACACAAATAAAAATATTTTACTTTTCACTTACTCTTTATAGTGTGTAAAGAGTCACTTTTCAAGAACTAGTGGATGAAAAGTACTTTCGACGCACTAGTGCTTGAAAAGTAAATAGGCGTTGCTAATCTAATTTTTAAGAACATTAACATTTTTTTGACATGTATTCTATCCAACCTAATTTTTAAAATTAATATTAAATGTACAATTACAGAAGACTAATCCACTTCTGTCTGAGATTCTTCCAAGTGTTTAATTTATATTTTTTACAGTGTTATGGGAAAGAGCAGTAACAGTATTTGAAGATGCTGGATGCCTGTATACTCATTATTAAGAGAAACGTCACTAACATTTCGGTTGTAGGAAAAATGTTGTATGCTACACGTGTGTAAAATAGTGTTTTTTGTCTCGCGCTACGCTCACACCAAAAAAGTACTACTTTACATACTTATTGCATAAATAACTACTGGCTCTATTCTGAACAAACCTGTAAGTCTCAGAGATCTGTAAATCTATAAATAATGAACGAAATTACAACGAAAACTGCTACTCTTATACAAAATTTTATATTAATCAACAAAAATAAATGCGTTTTTGTCAGGTTTTTACAGATTTACAGATCAGTAAGACTTACAGATTTGTTCAGAATTAGCCTATATTATACGTATAAAAATAGTTGCGTCACTTCATCAGTGATACGTCTCGTTGTTAGTGGTAGATTAGGTGGCCGGTCTTCACAATAAGTACCTCTACATTTCATTATTCCGTTTCGATGGGCAAATAATATGAATATAGGAGTAAATTAATCATATTTTTAAGAAGTAATGTGATGCCAGTTCCGGGTACTCTTAGTTAATACACGGCAATAAAACGTTTATTGTGCCGGTGAGTGTATTTACGGCACTGAGGCGTTCAAAGACAAAAAAAACTACAATGCTTCTATGATATACCATGCGAATATTTGCCTTCAAGTAGGAGGCAATCTAGCAACCTATTTGAATACATTTTGTAATAATATATGGGAAATATCTTGTTTTCTAATATTAATCGCTTTTAATAAAGTATAAATGTTAATATTTGTTTCTTCTCAATAACTTGATAATGGACAGTAAGAACATTTTTCACGTTTAATTTTCGATTTGTTTTAGCCCCCTAAATCAAATCATAAAAGAACGGGGATCACTTTTTAGATATTCTGTATAAATTATGCTCAAAAATTCCAAATGGCATTTTATAATTAAAATTAAAGAGTAACTACCAGAGTACAAATGAATATAAATTACATTATCTTCCTGAATTTCAAGGAAGGACAACGTTTGTATTTTATACTCATATTAACATTTCTATACATGGCATAGTTAGTAGGTACGTAAATAGTATTGAATAAGTAATGTTTCATTAAATTGTTAGACGTGGAATTACAGCCAATAATAAATTATATATTTATGTTGTTAAATACAAGAGTCTACTAAAATTTATTATAATGTCGTACACATCTAAAAACATTAACTATGTTGTATCAATAATAATAAATAACTTTTATGTATAAGAGTATAATCAAATGTAAATTCTTGTCATAAATCAAATAATATTTTTATAAATATATAACATATTATTGATTATATTTGATATTCTTTGCGTTTAACTTGAGAAATTTGTATTTCCTTGCTCAAAACTTCTGAATAAATTTTATATTAAAATGGTAGTACATTTTAATTTTTTTTTGAATTGCTCATTTGTAGTGATAGTTATGGTATTTAAACAAAATTACAAAGAAATGCATATCGTAAGAGCTGTTAGAAATTTGATTTTCAAATCAAAGTTAAAGATTTGTATTGGGTTTCTGATACCAGCATTAAATAACATTCGGCATTAAGTAACGATAGTAACGTTAACGTTTCAGCGTTAAATTGGTATTCTGAAACACTGGCGTGAACGTGGAACGTTAAAAACACCTACGTTAATAGACCTTTTCAATTGAACGGCTATCTCTTTCTATCGCTACAAACAGTAAGTAAAATGGCGTCAATGGCGCCAACAACTGCCAGTTGGGTTGTTACACAAAACGTCAAAAATATTGCAATTATTAAAATACTTGTATTCTCGGTGAAAATTTCCATCGTTTGACATTCTATCTTCAATAAAAGCTTTTGTAACTTATTTCGGTAAGTTTTTTAAAGTTGTCAGAGACTTTTCTCACATTTTAAGTCTAACAAACGCCATGGACCTCAGTTTTTCTTACTATGCGCAGATCCCCTTTGCGCATATCTTCTATCTCTTTAAATTGAAAAGGTCTATTCACGTCGAATACATTTATGTTATCTTTCCCTTTTAAAATTTTCAACCAATAAAAAGCGGTTAAATATAACAAAAATTACATTTATCTGTCTATTTTAAAAGCTTATGTCAAACCTGTGTGTCAAACGTCAAATAAACGAATATATTTACTGCGTGTAGGTATTTTGTGCTAAAATATATTTTTCGTACCTCCGTCCATTTTGACTAGTATTACAGAACTCAAAATCGTCCAGAAATGCGCTGTTGCTGACCTAGGCCGGCAAAAGGAGTTGGCATTACTGTTCTGGTGATATGTCAATTTAAAATTATTTTCAACACAAGAATTAGCAAAATGTTTACAAAGTTTAGGGCTGAATCTTTAATTGTTGTAACTTAAATAACTAAATTTTGCCATAAAAATAATAATATGCTGTCATTACTGACATCTCGTATAGATTAATTATAAGTTCCAACTTTAGGACTAGTTTGTTTTGTAACTACAACTAACTTCAGGTGATAGAATTGAATTTCCGCCAATTGTCATTAAAAATATGCGAAAGTATATAAAATATATATAAGTAATGTTTGTATGTTATATTTTCAATAGATATAAAATAATTACTCATTTTAAGTTCAAATGTAAGTAATTATAATTAAACTTGGAATGCAAAACCGATTAAAATTTGTTCATGTTCATTTTTTAGGTTATGTAACACAGAATAAAGTGTAGGTAGAGAAATATACGAAGAATTTATGGAGTAGTCGGTACAAAAAATCTTGTGTATCACACGCCCAGAAACTGTTTTGCGAGATCTCGTATTTGCAGGCCTCGCTTTCAGCTCGGCCTGTCAAAATAAACTCGGTCTCACAAATGTTCAGTTTCTGGCCTAGTGATACAAATAACTATTTATTTACATATATTAATAAAAATACAACTATTTTATTAAAAGGTGTGCAACAAGGTTATATTATACATATATAGAAGAAGATTAAAGTAGCTAGTAGTATTTTATAAAAATAGATAAAAAAGACACACGTACAAATTATCTGTAAAGAATATACAAGAATGGAGACTTGTGGAATTGTTTATAATGTTATCAATAATATTAGCCTTAGCTAGTCTGCAGTTAGAAGATTTATGAAAGAAGTTACGTTGCAATGGAAAATTAAGAACCTACTGCGTCTATGACTAAGACTTCCAATAACTGGTGTAGAAAAAAACTGTTTAAAATATTTGTTCCATTTATAAACATTTACTAATTTTAGTATAGGTACCAGTAAACAATTACTTT
This sequence comes from Harpalus rubripes, assembly GCA_963082715.1. Lineage (NCBI taxonomy): Eukaryota > Metazoa > Arthropoda > Insecta > Coleoptera > Carabidae > Harpalus > Harpalus rubripes. Next base: position 67,883,307 of record OY720450.1, read on the forward strand.
TCTAATGCATCAATAATTTTCTGTATTTTTCCTTTGTTGCATTGTTATAATCAGTTATATTCTTTTTGCACGATCGGGTTATTTTTATGTTTACCGATAGTGTTTACAAGACAGTAGGTCTTATTTACAAATTATTGAACGGTAAGTGATGTGAATCACATCGGTAAGTGATATGCTTCACTTACCGTGCAGGAGGCGAGACGGTAAATAAATAAAAACAAAAATCAAAGCTTACTTCAAAAATGACAAATATTTTTTTTAATATGTCAAAATAATTTTCAAATCTTATTTTTCTTTTAAATTTTGTGCGTCGATCTTGCAAAAATAGTATAAGCATCACGAACGTTAAGGAATTACCGATCTCAGATAAAATTGGGACCTTCGCTTCTCTCAGTCCCCAAACTTTGTCTTCGATCGGTAATCGGTAAACTGTCCTTACCGTTCTTAATACTTAATATACTATTGTTGTAATCAAAATCATAAACCACTTTTCTGGAAAGTATTTTTTGTTGTAATACTCGTACAACATAAAAATCAGAAAACTTTATAAAATTGCTTTTGTTCAATTCACTTATCAGTATGTACATCAGTCATATTATATGATTTTAGGTACATTATTGTATTGAATTCTAATTATTCATACTATTGCGGACTCATTGCTTATGATTTGAACACTGTAATGTACATATAAAACATAAATTGCAATAAATTCTGTAAACAATTGGTGCAAAAATAACAGACTATGTTTAAGTCCATCCAAATGTAAAATTATATCATATCACCGTAAGAAAAATCCCATTACATTTGAATATAGTATTGACAACAATCCTCTTGAACGCACCAATATTATTAAAGATTTAGGTGTTTATTTTGATCCTGCCTTATCCTTTTCTTTTCATTCATATCATGTTGTAAAGTCATGTAATAAATTATTAGGATTTATCATTAGGAATACTAGATGTTTCAAGAATACTGACTTATTAAAATTATTGTACTCTACTTTTATACTGTCAAAATTGGAATATTGTATTCTGATATGGTATCCTATGTATAAATGTTATATAACTGATTTAGAATCTGTACAAAGGCGTTTCCTGAAATATTTATCGTACAGAAACGATAAACAGTTTCCCTTCATAGGAATTGAACAAAATACTCTGTTAGAGCGATTTGGTTACCTTTCATTATTGCAGCGTAGGAGAAATATATCTATATTGTTCTTGTACAAATTACTACATAATATCGTTGATTGTCCTTCAATTTTAAGCCAAATAATTTTTTTTGTTCCACGATTATCTGCTCGAACATATGTAACTTTCTTTGTGAACTTTGCTAGAACAAATTTATTAACTAGATCACTCATTCATATTATGTGCAATAATGTTAATGAACTCACAATCGATGTTGATTTATTTAATATTACATACCCTGCACTAAGACAACTTCTGTATAATTCGCAATAAATTTAACATTCTTTATTATTTGTTTTCTGTAAGATTTTGTGTTTATGATTATTATGTACTTTCAAATTTAAAATCTATTTTTCTATATATTATGTACATGTTATAGTGCTTTATTATATTGTCCTGTTAATGGTGTGTAACTGTTGGGCGATTAATAAATTATTATTATTGTTATTATTATTATTATTATTATTATTATTATTATTATTATTATTATTATTATTATTATTATTATTATTATTATTATTATTATTATTATTATTATTATTATTATTATTATTATTATTATTATTATTATTATTATTATTATTATTATTATTATTATTATTATTATTATTATTATTATTATTATTATTATTATTATTATTATTATTATTATTATTATTATTATTATTATTATTATTATTATTATTATTATTATTATTATCATTATACACAACATGAATAACTATACTCACTATTTATAAAATACTTCTTGCAAGTACATATAGCAGGACACGAAAAATATCAGGGCTATTTAGACCATGAAACTCACAAACAATTTGCCGTTTCCCATTCAACGCTTCAATATGTCCAGCGTGAATTAACGCCGACTAACATACTGTATAGTAGTATCTAGTATCTAGTTATAGTAATATATTATTAGAGAATATGTAGATAAACTTAATGGCGTTACTGTTTTGCAAAGAAAATTATCATTAAAAAATGTTAGTTATAGTGGGCACAGATAATCTGAAAAGGTTTGAAAAAAGTTAAAATATAAATTTGAAATAACTAAATTCCCCTTTATATTCTACTATAGAAAAGTATCCAATTATTGTATCGTATTAGAATAACAAACCACCTGAAAATAATGAAGATAATTATTCACGTCATCAAAATCCATCAATATTGTCATGATTAACACCTAGTTTGATTGTGGAAAAATTGCTTCCTTCTTTGAGCGTTACATTAACTGACAATTCCGAAGATAAAGCAATGAAACTTGCGATAATTATCTTCTAATGATTCCTATAGCTCTTTCTATCGTGGGATCTTTTGAAAACCTCAGTTTGTGAAGCAATCCCGTCTCGAGTCTCCAATTCTGTTCAGTAGTCATAATTCCTCTGTATTATGTGTCGAATTCTACCTCCTGTTGAGCAGTAGAAACAACTCTTTAATTAAAACTGTATATGTAATTAATTTTTTGTTAGTTACTATGCGTAGTTTCACTGGAGATGAGACGTGTATTGTACTGATGTTCAAATTAACAAGTGTGGATCTACGTATTCATTTTATATTTCATTTATTTTTATTTTTTGTAAGAGATTAATTATATCACGTAAATAATTACATAGTTTCACAATGAGAAATTGATTTTTTTCAAGTTGGTTCAAGTGGTTTTATTTTGCGGAATTCTAATTTGCAACTTGCACGAAATGAGAAAAATTGTTTCGTGTAGATGGACATAATATACAAAGCACGATCTTTTAATTCGGGTTATTGAAATTGTACGTTTTTATGAACCTTTCATTGAAAATTACAAATGAACGCAAAAAATCAGTCAGTACTCAAATTTAATTTCTTTCTTAAGAAGACATATTTTTAATCAATTTAGTTTTTGTTTAATTTTGACTCAAGTGAAAATTTTGCACAGTTCCGTTGTGTTTTTCTATTATAATATTTTTTCAATTAATTTTTTTTTTTGTAAATGTACCCACTTAAAATTATTTACATAAATATACTCGTATGCAGGGTGTCTCTGAAATAGGGAAACATGGCTTAATGACAGATTCCTTGGTTCAATAAAAGACGATATAACTAACGTATCAAGGGAAAGTGCACCGTTTAGCCAGACTTCTGCTTCAAAGTTCTTCTAAAAAAATAATTTTCTTATAATGACAAAATTCTTCGATTTGAATAAAATTAGGTATGACAAACTACAGGTGTCCATTTTATATGTTCCCGCCTGAAATTTTCAGAATAGGCAAAACAGAATACATTTCATAAGCCACTTGGTAAATATTAATACTATAAAAAGAATAATCACAGTAGGTATAAGAGAAAAACAAAACTTTAAAAAACCAAGTCACTTACAGTTACAGCATAGCTGGCTAATATTTGTTATTTTATTTCTTTATAATTTTTTAACTCTATATCCATTTAATATGAAGTATAAAATGCATTCAAATCGTATAGAGAATAAAATATTCTTTACTATTTATAATAACATTAAATGTGAAAAAATTATATTTAACATAAGTTATAATCTTCAAATGTGGGTACTTCCGGTTGACCAATTGTAATCAAAATCTAATTGGCTCTTCATATGGATGTAAAGGAGAAGAGTACAAAAGAATTATAACTTTTGAAATTGTACTATTAGGGTTATCGCAGACAAAATTTTTGTTAAACAGATACACACACACATACATACACCCACATACATACACACACGCACACGCACACGCACACGCACACGCACACGCACACGCACACGCACATACATACACACACGCACACGCACACGCACACGCACACGCACACGCACACGCACACGCACACGCACACGCACACGCACACGCACACGCACACGCACACGCACATACATACACACACGCACACGCACACGCACACGCACACGCACACGCACACGCACACGCACACGCACACGCACACGCACACGCACACGCACACGCACACGCACACGCACACGCACACGCACACGCACACGCACACGCACACGCACACGCACACGCACACGCACACGCACACGCACACGCACATACATACACACACGCACACGCACACGCACACGCACACGCACACGCACACGCACACGCACACGCACACGCACACGCACACGCACACGCACACGCACACGCACACGCACACGCACACGCACACGCACACGCACACGCACACGCACACGCACACGCACACGCACACGCACACGCACACGCACACGCACACGCACACGCACACGCACACGCACACGCACACGCACACGCACACGCACACGCACACGCACACGCACACGCACACGCACACGCACACGCACATGCACACGCACACGCACACACACACAAACGTGCTTATTTATTAAAAACTCATCATATAATTTTTTGACCAAAGAGGATACCATCCTTATTTAAAGGTGACGGAAGGTAAAAATAATACAACAATATCAGGTACGAAATGCAGATCAAAAAAAAAAATGAAATAAAATACATAATATCCACATTAAATCATTTGTAGTTTTCTTATTAGTAAGAAAATGTATGCACGCCTGCTTGAGTATAAGTGTAATATAGACTCCCGTTTGGAAGGTTTTTGTATTGTGTTAAGCAATAAAATGTAAAATCACTATGCCACTTTTAACGCAGTGCGGTATCTCGTAGGAATAGTAAACCGAACTGCATTCCGTCTACATGCCAAGTAAAATCGTCCAGACTCTATCTACTTAGAAAATGAATTCAAATCTCAAAGTTATTTTACTTATCCTACTATTTTCTTCTTTATGCGCATTTCTTTCGAAATCATACACATAAATGTTAAAGATACTGTATATTATCAAACTCAAAGTCATTATTTCGATTATTGACATCCATGAACGTATGACAGGTGAACATGTCCCGCACACCTATGTTAATTATTTCGCTGTCGTATGCTTGTCTTGTCTGTTTTTCTTTGCTTCGTATCAGGGTATCAGTCACTTAGTGTTTGTTGCCTTTCTTGTATTCTTGTGACCAGTCCAAGTTCATTAACAGAGTTATTAATATTGTTACTTACACCTGTGTATTTATTTACATCAAAAATTTTGAGACTTGGACTCTGAAATAAAGTTTGATTCGTCCAAATTGGTTATCAATGTCTGAGGGCAGGAATTATGTTACACCGTGATAATGAATCTTCTTATAAAATAGCTTTAAAAACTCAGTTATTGGCAAAAAAATACATAAAAGTAATAGAACACCCTACATACGTACTCACCCGATTTTGCAATTTGCGACTTTTGGCTATTTTTTAGACTTACGGGGTAGAAGATTTTCGTACGAAGAAGACGTAGATGTGCAATTTATATTTATTTTGAATTACATTCTTGGGGCACAATTATTAAGCTATACACTTCTCTTATACTACCAGTTCTTACATACGGAGCAGAAATTTGGGGTCCCTATGAACGTAACAGTATTGAGAAAGGGCAGCTCCATTATTTTAAACATCTAATTTCATTGCAATCAACAACTCCAGGCATATTATTCGCAGAGAAACTGGTCAAGCTAACGTAGAAATATTAATATTCAAGAAAATGTTTCTTTGGTGGTACAAAATCCTACTCATGCCTAACACTAAGTACGTGAAAATATGCTTTGACAAACTCGCACAAATAACAGCAAATAAGAAAAACAAGCACCAAATTTGGACCAATTTCTTAGAAGAAATGCTCGCAATGGCAAATTTCCATTGGCTCTGGGAAGAACAGAATCTAATAAAACTAAAAACTGAAATAGAAAACATACTCACGGCATACAGTTTAACTCTGTACACTGCAGATTCAGAAAGAATTAAAAATTCGTCATATAACCCGCACTACGCAAACTATAATTTTACCCGAAACTACCTTTCCTATAACATTCCTTACAAAATTATAAAAACCTGTAGCCTCCTAAGAACATGTAATCCAAAATTACTTTATATATACCAAGACGGCTTGTGCCATAAATTCAGAAATGTTGAAATCTGTTCGATATGCAACAAACTTGAACCAAACGATTTAGAACACTTCCTCTTCCGTTGTCCTATATTCTCCCCGATTAGAAATAATTTTCTTTTAAAGAATTACCCCAATGAAGGCGTAACAATGGGCATAACATCGCTGCTGGCGGAGCTGACCGTAGAAAAGATGTTCAATATCCACAACTACGTCCACAACTCGCTCAAGCTACGGGCCTTCGCCATGAATTTATAATCTAATTGTTAAATATTATACATAATGTTATATTAATTATTTATATTACCAATCCTTTGTCACAGAGATGTATTTTCTATCTCTTAAACAAATAAATTCTATTCTATTCTATTCTATTTATTTTGAAAGCATTCAAAAAAAATCTGATGTGGCCAACACATGACCTCCCGTCAATTACATGTTTGAAATAGCAATGAACTTTAATTAAAGTATCACTTCCGGTTGATCGTTCGTAAACAAAATCTAATTTGTTGTTCCAATAAATAGGAAAGTCTATAATACCAAATTTTCGATTATATTTTATTATGTTTTTCCTCGAAAATTTGTTAAGAGCTCCAAATTAAGTACCACTTCCGGTTTATCATATAGATAAAGTCAGAATCTAATGTTGTTTCAAATTATACACGTGTTTTAAATATCAAATTTGAGAAGTTTTGGATCATGTGTTAAAATATTTTTTCAAGAAAATCTGTTTATAGCTTCCTGTAAAGTATCACTTCCGATTTATCAATTTTAGAAAAAATCTAACATGTCATTCTTATTAATACAAAAGTCTTAAATACCAGTTTGAAAAGTTTTCGATTGTATCAATATATTTTTCACGAAAATCTGTTCAGAGCTTCAATCTCAAAGCTATTTTACTTCCGGTTTATCAATTATGTTCAAAATTTAATATGTTTTTTCCCTTCACATAAAAATCGTAAATACTAAATTTGTCAAGTTTTGGAGTATATCAATATATTTTTCACGAGAATCTGTTCAGAGCTTCAAGTAAAGTAGCACTTCTGGTTGATTAATTTTAGCTAAAATCTAATATATTATTTCCCATGTTATAAAAGTCTTAAATACTAAAATTGAAAAGTTTTGGATTATATTTTAATATAGTTTTTCATTCAAAATTGTTATGGGTTTCAAGTAAAGTATCACTTCCATTTATACAATTTTACCCAAAATCTAATCAACTCATTACATGAATTCAGGAAGCTTAAATACGGAAAATAGATTTATTTGGAAGTTTGTTATGAGTTATCGTGGACGGAAAAACCTTCACACACACACACATATATGCACACACACACACACAGACATCATCGTAAAAATAGTAAAAACGTGTTGTGGGGACCCTAATTGCCCTAAATGCTTATTTACTAAAAACTCACCATCGAATTTTTGGCACGATTACATTACCTCCCTTACCTACGGTATGTTGGGAGGTAAAAATACTGGCTGGAAGCTTTTAAGAAGCAAAAGGAAAAAGTAGTGAAGTGTATTATTACTGAAGGAAATTATGTAACATTTAACATAAAGCGTAGTGATAAGCCTATGGTTGTAGACCATTTAGACTATAAATCTATATTAAAATTAAGATTTTTTGTTAAATCCTACAAATTACAGTTGAATCTGATAGCAACTTTCTTCTTACTGTTAAATATATTACTTTTAGAATGCAAATGTGTTAAAAATTAGCAATACAATATTTTACATCTTCAGGTTAGTAGTCCAAGGCTTCGCCATAATTTCGTTTCAAATATTTATAAATATTCTTCCATCTGTTTACATGATAATATTTTAAATCTAATCGCTACAAATCCAAGATTGGAAAGCTAAGACACCTTATAGTTGTTTGTTTTCTGAATGATGATTCTAGTAAGAAGTCTGAATAGATCCTTTATTAGTAAATAATGAACGTGATCAAAGAAAAATATTCATACGTGATTGACAGTAAGTGTATTCTTGACGAAAGTAACTGTTGTTTGCGTTTGTAATGTAAATTCTATTATGCTATGAAAATAACAGACATAATGCTAGTGAAAACACTTTTATTAGTCTTTTGCAAGCCATTGTCATAGAGATTGTAAGATTTTTTTCTTTATTTTTGGAGCTAATGAGGCATTTAAGACTTTAATTTTTTATAGAGATGTTAAGTTGAAGCCAGTAGGTATGAGTATACTACAGCTCTAATGCTTATGATCATTATTTTCCATGATAGCAAATTCATCTCTTATATTGTTCTATCGTTTTGTTTTCAACAAAGATTGCCGTTTTTAATTTTGTTGTTTTGTTTTTCAAAATGCTTTCTGTTTTGACTAATTTATCTGCTTTATTTTTCACCAGAACAACCCTAAACTATACCAACGGGCGAAAATGAAATTGGTACGAAGTACGATAGTATTACTTGGTCGAAATTAATGAACCTTGACAGCCCAAAAGTGTTATTTTACAGAATAAAAGACATTTTAAAAAAAGATATTAAAATGGTATGGCAACCAAAATCCAGTATTATTTCATACTTCAAAGTTATTAAAAAAAAACCTGCTATTTTCGCCTATATCTAGTGACCCATAAAATCTGGGCGACAAAATAGTAGGTCAAATACAATTCAAATCAGGTTAAGTTAAATATGAACGTTAGTGTAACTAACATTAACATTCATATTTAACCGAGTACAAAAGGTCCTTTTTCTTCTATACGACGAGGTTTTCTGACTCTTATGGCATGAGTCTGGCAAGATTCAAAGTTTACTTCATAATAATAATAATAATAATAATAATAATAGACTTTATTGACATCAGTCAAGGGCGGGGTTCAGCCAAAGGCTGCTTTTCAACCCAACCAATACATAATTCATAAAAATAAACAAAAATGAACGCCGATATTAATATAACATAAAGTCTTAATAATTACATAGAAAAAAAGAGAAAAATAAGAATTAATGTTGAATAGACAACAAATATTTTAAACCATAAGAAAAGCTTCGCAGATAATATCACAGGAGAATACTCAATAATCAATAATTAATAATTAATTAATAATTAATGCACACATAAATCTTCACATTTCCTTCAAGTAGTATTTAAAAGAATTTACAGAAAGAGATTTCATACTGTCTGGTAAAGTGTTGTATAATGTAGGGGCTAAATAGGAGAATGAGCACTTAAATTTATGTTTTTTAAACGATGGCACAATGTATAAATTCCTAATACGTAGACTATAATTATAAAATTTTGGAATAAGTTTATCGTACAGATAACGAGGAGTATTCGTTATTAAAATTTTATGAATTAAAGTTAAATACATTTTCCTTGTGCGAGATTCAATATTTTCCATTTTTGCTAACTCTCTAAAGCTTGAAATGTATGTTTTGATAAATTCTGCGCCTTAATTGTGTCATTTTCGGGCTCTACACATTGTCGTACACCTTTTTTGCAAGTAACCTCCAAAAAGTTACAATGGGATTCGTCTGGGTACGTTAGAAAGAATATTTTTCGTAGGAGGAAAAGGTATATTTTTGCTTCCAAGCACTGCGTTGTTGGTCGTCCAAAAAGGCATGAAGCCGGTTTAGTCCAAAACTTAATCTCTTCGTTTACATGATGCAAATTGATCAAATTAAGTACTTTGACAAAAAAATTATGTTTAAACCTCTTACACGTCCAATTTACTGACAGGAGACGCCTGCTTCCGTAGGTATCTAAAAACTTTGCTGTCACTTTGAATTTTATATTGAAACTTTTGGGCGTTAAACATGTACAACAAATTGTAGGAGCCCCAAAATGAGAACATTTAAGAAGAAGGTCTTTTCAAAACATACGTGAAATAAACGTTGAATCTTGTCAAATACTCAAAGGGCAAGTAAGAATAAGAACTAAACTTCGTCCTATTAAATATGAATGTTAAATATTAAGCTATGTTTATTATTGTGGTAATAAGCAAGTTCAATATACTTTCCATAAATCGTCTACTCAAAAATTTTCCGAAAGCTTTTGTGTGTTTGCTAAGCATGCAAAAAAAAATTAAGGTTATATAGTCAAACACCTAGTTGAGTATTGTCCATTTGTCCGTCACTTAATTTTCCATTGCCTATTTATCGCGCACTGTATCTTATATATAAGCATTTAACTGTACTATGTGATTATTTTATTTTAGTTTAAACATGATTTGTATAGTAATTTTTTTGGTATCCAATTGAGGGAAATATATTATAGGTAGATATATAACAATCTGTTCGTGTTTTGTTTTCTCGTAGTGTACCTGCTTCGTAGTGCTAGCTTCGTCCGAGTGACTTGAGGCGATTGAGATAAATCAAACGTTTAATTAATGGTATATTATTAATCCTACTCCAGGCTTACCCGACCTGGTGTTCTTGCCCTCGGGCTGTTACACTCTGCCACTGTTCTGCCCTACAATACACCGGAACCACAACAGTGCGGTAACTACTAGAATGGACACACAACGGCTGATTGTTTGTACTACAATGATTTATTGTGTAACAAGGAACTGGGGATAAGTGTTTAAAATTGGCTATTTAAATGATTTACTTATTACACAAATTAAAATTTAAATAAATAATAAAATTTGTTTATGTATAGTCCAAATTTTACCTGTTACAAATTTAGAAAAAACATCGGTTGAATTTTGTCCTCCACTATTTTTTCTTCGGTTCTTTATTATTTTCTGCATTTATTTATTTGAAAACGAATTCTGTATTTTAAAAAAGCGATAGTCGATTGAAGAATTTATAATAGAGTGGCTGTGTGACGTGTGACGTTGATATAAGGAAATTAAAATCTCGTGTTTGTGTGTATGATGGATCTCAAGACGTTTCCAAAGTATAATGTACTCAGCTATACGACCCCAATGGGGGATTTATGATTTTAGAATTTTACTGTTTATTATTATTATTATTATTATTATTATTATTAATATTTTTTACAATTTATCAGCAGCTAACAAATTATTGTTATAAGTTATAACATAACTCAAACATACGTCGAACGTCAAACACGACGGTAAATATTAAATCGAATTAGGACAATACGTTTAGAAGAGCATAGAGGCCATGGTAATACAAAACTATCTCTCTCTGTATCTCTCTCTCTCTCTTCGAGCCTGTTGTCTTCTTCCAAAGACATGTAGTAGAGGAGACCGGTGTCAATTGTAACAGGTGTCAAATGTAACAAGGGTAGGAAACAGGACCATCTTTTCGAAGTAGATTAAAACGGGCTTGCAGAGTGGTATTTAGTGTAAGTAGATACGCGCAAATACGGCGTCTGTTTCTGACGAATGTCTATAAATCGACAAAAAGTAAATACAGGAAGTGACACCCATTATTTCTAAAACACTATAAGTGCTCCGCTCGGAAATATTTCAAGTTAAGGATCAGTTTGTTAGTTATATCTGCTTTTATTTTTCATTAAACAACATTTCGAATTATTACTTAATAAATACAAAAAAAAGTAAATAATATCTTTATAAGTGAAGCGGTGTCAGTTATAACACATGCCACGGTGTCGACTGTAACGTGTTTAATAATTAAATACAGTATTGATCAAGATAAAAATTATAAGAAAAAACCACTGCTATCGAAAACAAAAGAAGAAGAGCAAAAAAACGAAAAACACTTCCGAAAGTAACAGTCGCAGATTACTCTTCAGATGTCTCCGATGAGGAAACTCTCTGATATGTATTGGCCCATATTTTTTGAGCACAGGAGATTGGTTGCAGTGGCGAAAATGTAAAATCTGGACACCGGGCAAGTTAAATTGTACGAAGAAAGACCTATTTTATGTTTACCTAAACTGCAATTTCGTTAGCGACTAAAGGCTTTGGTCAAAATGGTCCATATCACCAACAGAATATATATATATATATATATATATATATATATATATATATATATATATATATATATATATATATATATTTTGTTTGCTTTTAGTTGAGTCATCTGAATTTTGTATTTTCCGAGGTAATAAATAAATGTTTATTATTTCAATAATTTCTTCTTTTATTTGTTATTTTATCTTATTACATCACTGTTAAAATTTGTTACAATTAACACTGGCCCTGTTATAATTGACACCAGTTAGGTGTCAATTGTAACATTTGTAATACCTGACTAAAAATCCTTATACTTTTATATTTGTCACATTTTCAAAAGTTTAAAATTCAAAATATTATTCACTAAGATGGGTAGGTTCTCATATAGGTAATTTCAAAATTTCTAAATGTAACGTTGACTCGTGAAAAATAAAAATTTAAATTTTGTAACAATTGACACCGGTCTCCCCTACCGGAGGGAGGATGTAATAATAATAATAATAATAAATAATAATAATTCTTTATTGTATTTAACTTTTATTACAAGTATTACAATTGATGTTGATGGAGGTGAGTCAGTTTTTACCTTAATTTTGTATCATTTTACTAATTTGCGCTGCGTTGATGGAGATGAGATGAAGAAAGGACAGTCACAAACATCCAAGCCCCTGGTAAGAATCGAACCCACGACCCCGAGAACCGAGCGGTGATGGTCGCTTCGAGCGCTGCACAAACACGCTGCCTCAGCTCACTCGGTCACCGAGGCGGAGGGAGGATGTTTAATTTTATAAATCCCCATTATAGAAAAGCATAAGCTTCAAATATCGCAATATTTTATTCTTATAATGTCTGTTTTGTTGTCAGGAAGCGTTTTCCTGTAGTGTATCTAAATGTCGAGCACCGGCACCAGCACGACACAATAGACTCGCGATCCATTGCCCATGGCGCTAGCGCATTCCGATCCGTTACGCTGCAGAAGTTAATACACTTTCCAATATATTTATATTAGGCAACACTAAACAGATCAAGGTTGCGCTAGATTTATGCCTTGTCAATATAAGAAAAGAATTTTACCAACAGAATAATTAGTTATACTCCTGAAAATATAATTACTGATTCTTAACTTGACTAAAAAATTGTTCGTTGCGCAACAATCACCAATTTATGACATATAATTATTCAGCTAGACAATGTGTGGTGGTTTTTTGTTTTAGTTGTTTATGATGGCAACCGTTACCGTTAGCTATAGCTACAAGGTGGGCCTAGCTTTAGATGTTTAGATGGTGAGGCTTCTAAACTGTCATAGAAGAGGCGATCCTGTGCTCATTTAAATATTCATCATAAACTTTCAATCGCATAATTATACCACTTAAACTTAACTGCCGATACATACAATTTACATTACAATATTAGGAAATAACTTTATAACATGATACCTATAAATCAATTTTAATACATGTAAACTAATTGTATCATATAATTGGACCATCATCTTTTATTATATAAAATAGATAAGAAATTAACTGAGAGAAGTTACCACATCGAATATTTAAATAGAAGGCGTGATGTGATAATATAAATATTTAAATATTATCATAGAATAGAGCAATTAGATGAATCTGTTATTTTACTTATTGAAAACGTAAAAAAATCCTGGATATCACTCAAGTTTTTTTTATTTATTTTTAACTTCTACCGGTTTCATTATCCCTTGTGCTTTCCTCAGGAGGAAAAATTGTTTTAAATTACACAATGGCCACCAAAAATTTAAAGAATAAATTAATACACAGGTACATACATTAAAATTATATCGTCAGATAAAATAGATTTTTTCGGAAACAACGTTTACAACCATTAAAAAGCAATATAATATTTTTCACTTCTTGAGGAAGGTTGAAACCGGTAGCTGACTAAAAATAATAGTATATTATGTTATTAGGAGTAGAAAGCGTTTTTTTTTGTGCTGAACGCAGCTATTGCGCTAGCCGAAACCTGGCAAGTTGGGTAAAACACAAAAAGGGCGTTCTACTCCGAATGACATATACTATTTTTTCTTCAAGTGTTTCAAATATTTTTTTGGCATTTTTTTATTTTTTTTTATTTGTAGAATTTGTAATTTCTACGAAAGTTGGCTGTGTACACCTTAGACCAGGAATAGAGGGGGAGACAAGGCATAGTCACGCGTATATTTCCAAATCATCTGAGCGATTTTCAACCTTATTGAAATGTCAAAATCAGCCGCAAAAGGCTAGTCGACCAGTTAAATACTGTTATGTTACATTTGGCCAAATCTAAATAAATACTTGATTATCCATAACTACAAAATATCTTGATTTTGTTTTATAAAACTAAAATATTAATAACAAAAAAACGCAATGTAAATAACGGACAAGTTAAAACGGTAGCACGGTAGGTGATGCTTGTTGACATTGAAAACTTATTCGTTCGATTGCACACGTATGTAACATATCTGGCCGACTAGCCTTTTGCGGCTGATTCTGACAGTTCAATAAGGTCGAAAATCGCTAGGATGATTTGGAAAGTCATCTTATGGCGAAATACATAGCATGCCCTGTCTCCCCCTCTATTCCTGGTCTAAGGTGTACACTACAAAACACAAACGAAACAACTGTCAAATAACAATTTTCAATATGATATGTGTTGCTGTGACGACTACCGCCGCCAGCGGTGAAGTAAGAAGCTAACATTTTTTTACTAGTACAACAATAATAACATTTTCGTACTAGTAAGACAATGAATATCTTCTATAATGTGCGTATAGTTGCATAATATGAATATTATAATACGCTTGAAGAAAAATAAATTTTTCTATTTTCCGTCTGTAACAAATCTGTTACAGCACCCAAAATTATTCGTTAATAGCTCATTCCAATACTGTAATAGATTAGCACAATCTATTAATATAAGATTTGGTGACTATAAATTTCAAAAAATATCAAATATCAAATCTCTCTAAATGAACGAACACAAACGATTGTTTTTATTTTCTATAATTTTAAATTTAAAAGAAAGGATATAGTAATAAAGTTTGAAAGCAATGGAAAGTATCGTAGATAGTTGGTGTTACAAAAATAAGGTTAGAGTTTGAATTATCCAACGTCACATTAGTATCACTAACACCAAATTCTCTAAATTTTGAAACTTTTTTTATTTAAAAATGCCATAAAAGGAGAAAAATATAAAAAACAATATAACGAACTCATTTCATAATTATTGTCGATTATTTTGTTCGATATTTTGGGCCACTGTGCTCTGCGTCGTGACCCAAACTTCCTTCTCAAAAAATCAAAAAGCAATTATAACATTCGTTACTATTTCTTGCCTGATATCCGATATTTACCATTCCAGCCAAGAAGGAAATGTAGCTATTACTTATTACAATTTTAAATACGAAATAATTGAAGATATGACGGCCCTTATTGTTTTTTTTATTGATACCCAAATAAGCGAAATTGAAAAGATAGAAAAATGATATGAACTACACTACAACCAGAAATTTTAGTTGATCAGAAGATTTTTCTGTAAATATTCGTTTTTCATCAAAAACAAAAAAAAAATGTTTATACCTACGCATCAACTTCGAAGATAATAATCAAATGAATTAGTATATGCCAACGTCATTTCAACATTAATCACTTTTGCATACCAAACAGACAAGCAAACTATTATTTATTTCGAATTATGAATTTTTTCAATCCTTATTGTGTACAATGCTGTGACAAATGATTTTATTGGAAAATAATCCAATGTAATTGGTAAGTTTTGTCATGGAATCAGACATTTACCTACCTAGAATAGGTAATCAAATATACCGGGCGACACTGCAAAACAGGGCCAGTCAAAATAATTTTTTTATTTTAATTTTTTTTAATTCTCTTTATATATTTGTAAACTAGGATTAGGGTCTTAAAAATAATGGTATTTAGCATGCATGATGGTAGTGCTACCAATTTAACCGAAAATGATATTAACTTTCATATTTCAAATGGGATACCTTATATGTTTTATATATTTGGAATCTACGTAAAATTACGAATTCAACGATATGTTTGAAGTTAATTTTTATTCATGAAATTCATTACAGGCACGCAAGGGAAAATTATGAATAATTAGCCAAAGCGATGATATTAGGTAGGCTGTAAAAACAATTTAGTCATTTTTTTGTAAGTAATAGGCCCAGTTGCATAAAGCATTGTCAACTTTAATCACGTTGTTAACTTTAACAAGGCTTCTTTCCCAATATATTTTTGATACGTATCCATGGTTTCAATGTGTAGATAAACACATGATCAGCTTACAACGTTTTATGCAACTGGCCCACAGAATATAGAATCATACAAAAATAACACTATTAAAAATTAATTTAAATATTATCTCAACTGTTTTCAGTGTTTATAACTCGAAGATCTATTTAGGCATCTCCATTCGAAAGAGTATGGAAAAGTATTCTAAAGAAATGCAAACCAAAATTCTATTTATCTATCTATATATATATATATATATATATATATATATATATATATATATATATATATATATATATATATATATATATATATATATATATATATATATATATATATATTTCTGGAAAAACATAATCATCTTTAAAATTGTCTACAAAGTGAACAACGCTAAAAGCTGTAGCAGAGAGTGTACAATAAGGGTTACTTCTATGCTATTTGTAATTAGGAAATTATATTCTAATCGGAGGTCAAGTTAAGATATTAAATTTAATCCCATAAAAAGATTAAATTTTAATTAGGATTTTAATCTGGTCACTAATCGATTCCTGTAAACATCTTTTTTTCTTGGACTGGTTACATATAATTTTTGCTCCATATTTTAAAAACCAATGACAATAATTTAATATTATAAAACATAATATTAAAATGCAAAATTAATTATTATTTTTAATACCAATAATAATTTGCATAATCCAGGAACTAAATAGCTTGAAATTTTAATGGAATCTATATGCAAATGAAATAAAAAATGCATTAATTTTTTGCAAAGACAAATTTGTATCATTTCTAAGAACACAAATGGAATATTTTTCCATTATTAGGTACATCCTATTACCGATAAGAGATCATACTATAATTTGCATATCGAGATTTAGTTAAATAAGAACGTTTTCAAGGCTCTTGAATCCGATTTTAACATTTTTTTCGATCATCGCCTGGGTGTCATCTTGTTTGTTCCATGATCCAAAGCCTCTCAGCGTCCCCGTATTTTCTTCAGTACTAACTACAGTAACTCCAAACATGTGCAAGTATCAGGGCCCTGATGTCAATGTGTTGTCTCCTTCCACGCTTGTAGTCGACACTATCCTTCCCTTGAAAATTCCATTGACGATTAGTAAGTGTTTACCCTATTCAACGCTGATATTCCACGCAGGTCGGCTTCAGCGAGGAATGTAGCGAAGCTTAGAATTCTCAGTGCCTCCTTTGTCGGTGATCATACCCTATAAAAACAAATAAATAAAAATATTTGAAATTTTGAATTGTGGGATGTAGCTAGCGTCTTGCCCTACTGGGCTACCGACCAAGGCCACACGAGAATACAGGCCTAAAAAATACTCAATTCGTGACGCCACAGCTAACCTCTTGCTGTTATGCCACGCCTCAAACGACAGCAGTGTAAGCATATAAAATATACGGAATTTTATACAAATAGGATTGTAAAATGTAATTTATACAGATATACAACTTGTAAATCAGTATTCATATCTTATATAATAACTATTTTATATACATAACTAAACGCTGTAAGGTTTAAAGTTAAATAAATAAATAAACAAGTTAAATAAAAAACGAATTATAAATAGCCTAAATATACGAATATACTCATATTTTGAATAAACTCATGTTTTACTTTTAAATAATACAAGAAATAATAATAATAACAATAATAAATTTAGTACTGGAGCTAACAAATGAAAACAATGAAACTAAGAATGAATGACATACATAAGGTACGCATATTATATATTTAAAATAACCATTACATTGGAATAAAATAGATTTAGATGCTCGCTAATTTATTTATTTTTTTGTTAAACAGCTTTTTATTACAAATTTGTTCTTCACAGTTTTTTTATAATTACTTAGTAAAATATTGCTGAATATCCCTAAAAAAAATTCATAACTAAATTTGATGCTCTGCATGGTACACGTTCACTATATATTAGGAAAACTTGTTTAGCTTCTAATTTCTCTAATGTCAGGTATATCAATTTAACCATGTTACCGTAATTGCTCTTGCATATTGGCACAAGGCATTTTAAAACCATTTTTGCAATATCCTTCTACAAAAAACAATCAAAATTTGACGTTTAGTGCTGCTATGTGCCATGCGTCCCCTCGCGCTGACTGCTGTACCTATACTGTTTTTAGAAGGCTAGACTAGCTCGCTGGCCCAATAGTTTGAAGTGACGCATTGGGCAGGAATAAGCATTCAGGCCTGTATTCTCTTGTGGCCTCGTCCCGACCCAATGACGTAAATAGCTATTACAGTACTTGGTACTGTTATGAATCATAACGAACTAGTTGTACATTATCTCCATAACATCATTTGCCAGTTCGGTAAATTAAGAAGAACGTAACTATAAAACAAACTTAACAGTACACAAAATGAGTCAAATAAGCAAACGTTTCCTTTCTACCGTTTGGTTGAAGATAACCCGTTCTTATGGCCAGGGCTCCGGGAGCTTATGAAATATGATGTCAAAAAATGTGTAATCCCGATGACAAAAGGTTGACCCAGCGATATAGGTCAGTGGTTCTGCGTCTCATCTCATATCCCGCGCTCAATCAACCCGTCCCCTACTGATACTAAACAGGTACCGCTGTTCGCTGTTCGACATTAGCAAACAAATTCACACAATACTACATGTTGGCGCAAAGTAAAACGATAACTCAGAAAGGAGACAAAACACGACGGGGACAACAGCGTACCGCAACGGAAAGCAAAGCAGAGCAAACATCGCCAAGCCAAGATTCGCAACTCGCAAGCTTGCAAGGCAGGTTTTGCTTTTGCATGAGAAGCGCATCTGCCGAGATGTAAGTGTGGAAGAAGATCGGATATCTCAGCAAAGCGAAGCTCGGACAATGCTTGTCACGTCTAACGTTGTGATTAATTAGCCAATGCTTGGGGCAACTCAGAAAGCGAGATCATTCCGCACTGTGAGGATAGTAAGATGAGATGTTTATGCCAAGTCTATATGGTGAAGATGCCGACACTAAATCTAGCATTCCCAAGTTATGCTCATTGTACAGGATCTCAAATTCCGAAGTCCAAATGTTAAATACATTTGATGTACAATTTTATTTACAAGTATTTGTACCTGTAACTATTTTTAAATGTTCAACTAACGGATTTTTAACATCACTATTTTTTTTTTATAGTTTAAAGTAAGATTTATCATCACAGCCTATTAAGACTAGTGTCTACATAATGTTTCCGGACTGTTGCGAAACATTTTCCAGTCATGTTCCTCGTTTGCCGCCAAATTGGGAAACATGATTCTGTTGGATAGAAGTAACACCGACTTGTTAAATGATAAAATGTATTGTAATGGATTTCTCGGTGGTTGTAGGGCGGAGGTTTTATACAAACGACAAAACTCTCATTGATGTTAATTTTATTTAAATTCCAATATTTCGTGGCTATTTTACCACTTCATCAGGGAAAACTACAACGTACAAAATTTATTTATTCAAAAGAAGAGGGGTTTATATATATATATATATATATATATATATATATATATATATATATATATTCACAATTTAGAAAAGTACTTACAAATAGTTTTAACTTGATTGAAAATTTACTAACATCGAGAACCGTCTCATATTTCAGCTAAATGCACGTTAATTTTATAAAAATACACATATTATTTTTTAAAAACTAATAATTTTAAACAAATACAAAGTTATTCATGTTCCATGTGCACATGGAGACAAATATTCTATGTTAAAATATTGTTACATTTGTTTCCGGGCAACAGGTGAAGAAGAGAAAATGACCAATAGTGGCGCCAAAGTATGAATTGTTAAAACGAACGAAGAAGGTACGTATAAATCGCACTTAAATTTTGTGTGTCGGTTTTATAATTGATAGTGTTATTATGATTTATGTTAATATGACATATTTCGAAGAAGATACGTTTTTGCAATTATTTTCGTGTTCAATAATAGATGTTTGATCATATTGTGCAAAATGATTAGTTTCTTGCACGTGATGTGATAAAATAAAAAAAAAACCTCTTCTTTTGAATAAACAAATTTTGTACGTTGTAGTTTTCCCTGATGAAGTGGTAAAATAACCACGAAATATTGGAATTTAAATAAAATTAACATCAATGAGAGTTTTGTCGTTTGTATAAAACCTCCGCCCTACAACCACCGAGAAATCCATTACAATACATTTTATAAAACATGATTATATTGTTACTTAACATTAAATAGTGTGGAGAACTCTGGAAACACTTTGTTTCTTTAAAAGGGGGTGCTCTCTTTTTAATTCTTCTCCGACGATTTCTAAAAAGTTTTCGAAGATATTCTGGTTCATTTATTCCCGAGCACTCTTCCAATTTCGGTTAATCTTAGGGCCGGTATTTTCAATTGCGAATAAAGGTTTAGATAAATTTATCTGTCGGATAAATATTTTTGTTGTCTTTTCACTTGCAAATAAATTTATTCGAAAGAATAACATGTGTTATTCGCGGAATAAATTATTCGGTACTTGGGTAGCGAATAACTGTTTATTCGTAAGTTCTTTACATTTACATATAGTGCAGATTCAAACATAAATATATTAAATATTATGATGATATTTTTAACTATAAATTAATAAATAACGCGAGAAGCGATCACACACCATCAGACAGCGACATAACCACATACATGAAATAATTTTTTGACAGATTCCGGTTATGACATATTGGGATCGCATTTGATCTCAAATAGTAAATCATTATAAAGATCCTGTCATTTGACGCTGGCAAAATATTTTCGAATTTTTGATTCTTTTGTTGAATACACTGACAAACATTTACTTTGAACTGAAAGAAATATACAAAAAGTACAAAGACAATTTTACAATATACATATCTCGTTTACCACATATGAGTGCTGCATTACATGGTACATTACCAGTTAAATTACAGTCTCCCGGGGCTAAAAATGCAGAATATAGATGACATTGACATTAAAGATGTCAAACAAAATTTTGACAACTACGAATTCAAAAGTAGTTGACACATTTTATCCTTGTCTGCATAACGTGGGTACGCCAAATTCCATCCTTCTCTACAGACACAATTCACTCTGCAAGGCTACCAATTCACGAACATTAAAGTTATTCGACAGATAACTATTTGAGTGCCCGTGAGGTGATGCCTGGTAAACGCCCGCACGGTACAAATATGTCATCATTATTACCGAAATCTGCGTACAAAGCAGATTGGCACACCCAGCAATGGGTAATAATAATTATTCGAAAATTTATTCGGAAGTGCAAATACCGGGCCTTAGAAAGTTAACTATGTGAATAATTTGCTGAAAATTATTGTATTATCATTATACTCGTAATGAAATGTTTTGATTTTAGTTACTGTTTCTGTTAATACTATAACTTCTTTATGGTGCTATTCTGTAACTTTGCTTTGTATGGCTGTAACTCTATAGACTCTATAAGCTATAGAACTCTGTAAGAAGACAGCTTACAGAGTAGTTAAATTACCTATTCTGTAACTCCCTCTATAACAAGTCGGGCTACAGAGTTATTCTTATAGAATGCCTAACTTCATTCTTGTCTAGCTGTCACATGTGCTACAGTATATTTGACAGTGATTTTGTAAGCATTCTAAAAAATATGAAATAGAAACGATTGCTATATAAATAATACACTATAAAATGATAGGTATGTTGGTTCAAAGATACATATTCTATAATATATTTATGTAGTTGAATAACCAACAGATTTCATCACGTTTTTTTATTATTATTAATTTCTAAAAATACATCAGATTTAGACATATGTAATATATAGGTTTATTATTAAATGAAATATATAATTATTGAATTAAAATACGTTATGTTTTGATTTTTCCAGGTAATCAGTTTTTCTCATTGTTGTAATCAATGCTTGTCATTGTTAATAATTTTTTTCTACTCCCACTTGAAAAACTTATCATTTCTTCACAATCTGCAGAATGGATATGTAGGAAATACTAGTTAACAGAACGGATATAATTTCATATCCATTCTAGGATGGATATGAAACCCACGAATCACAAATCTCGAAGTCGTGTAACCTAGGCAACTGTCAATTCATTTATTACAAGATTAAGAAGAAGAACGATACAAATGTCACATTTGACATTTCAATGTTATCATTTAGATAGAAATATTTTCGGTATAAAAAGAGATTTGAATAATTTACTAACAATTTACTGAATTATATTATGAATTAGTTGTAAGTATTTAAAAATAACGTATAAAAAATAAGAATCAGAACGGTATGAAATGTCACATTGCCAAGTCAAGGTTATCCTTTAGATTTGGCAATAAAAAATCGTAAGTAGTATGTAAAAGTATTGTATACTTATATTAAAATATTATTTTAATAACAAATGTCATTAAGAAAACCTAAGAAGACAAGTACATAAAATGACAAAAATTAACAATGTTCAATAAAATTTCAAATTTCTATAGTTCCTATTTTCCTTCTTTTTGTTAGTCGTAGAAAAAGTATGCTGTACAACTCGAGTGGAATGTCGTGCTCAAACTTCATCCTCATGCGATGTGGACATCATATCCACTCTTGTTGTACAAACTACTATTTTTATCTCCTGTGTTTTAATTTTTGTAAACTATTCTCCTCGCTAGTGTGATCTATTAATATTAATTATGCAGTAATCATTTCATGACTGTTTCAATTATTCTATGAAACTGTGAACAGTTCTCTACCATTAATTTGTACTCGTACACGTACAAGTAGATAGGGTTTTCTTCAAATTATCTTGACTGGCGGAAACTGCCCTTGTTTTTAGCTTTGAATCAATAATTATAACAAATTCTTAAGTATAGCTATTTAAAATTATTCAAATTTATATTCAAGAAATAAAGTCACTTTAATTTAAGTTTTACAATGAGTTTTTTAAAAGCATTTCTTAATTAGTAATGTAATTCATTATCTGGTATACTGATCTGAATGGATTTTGATAAGTCTAGAAAAATTTTCTCTATTTTCATGCTAAAGTATTTTTTTAAACATAAATTTCTATAAGAATTGGTAGGATGTATAATTACTTTCTATGTTTTTCATTTAATAATAGATATAATAAAAATTGTTAACTTTTGCTTTTAATTTCCATATTTGTTTAAATTTTTTATGTAAAATATATATTTGACGTTTAAAATATTTTTTTGACGTTTCAATATATTCTGTAAATACTTTACAGTCAAGATTTTGGCGCTGTAAGATTTATAGAAATTTCTATAGGGCGCGAGCAGACACGTGACTCGAGGGACCTTGTCGTGCTTAGAATCAGCTGATTTATGTGCGCATGTCATTTTGACAAGAACAATGTCATGTTTATAAGACCAATGATTTGACTTATTTTGATTTTTAACTGCTAAAGTGTTATTATTTTTAATTACAT
The DNA here is from genome assembly GCA_963082715.1 of Harpalus rubripes. Classification (NCBI taxonomy): domain Eukaryota; kingdom Metazoa; phylum Arthropoda; class Insecta; order Coleoptera; family Carabidae; genus Harpalus; species Harpalus rubripes. The sequence continues at coordinate 67,907,014 of OY720450.1, forward strand.
GTGTTTTACTACCTAAAAATTGTAAAATATAAACATTTCAGCAATTCAAAATCAAAATAAGTCAAAACATTGGTCTTGTCAAATTGACAATGTTCTTGTCAAAATGACATGCGCACACAAATCAGCCGATCCTAAGCAAGTCAAGGTCGCTCGAGTCACGTGTCTGCTCGCGCCCTACAACTCTGTAGCGCTTACAGTACTGTAATTTGGTTACAGAATAGCAATTTGCTTACATCCTGTAACATTGGTTACTTACAGAGTCTATAGAGCTTATAGAGCTGTACAGAATAGCACCATAATATTTTACGGCTGCCCAACTTCTAGTCGTCATATGAAGCTGATGGGTTTTTATAATTACAAATTTATCCAACGGTGATAAAGATAATAAATATATAGTTACTTAGGTTCAATACACCGGTAAATAGCCTTTTATAATGAGACGAGAAATATAAAATATCGATCTCGTCTCGTTTTCGGATCTGTAATCTCGATCTCGCTCTCGTTCTCGCACATTTTTTGGGTCTCATCTCGTTCTCGCACGAGAGTCTCGCTATAAAAATAAGCGCATGCGCACTACGTATTTACGTAACTGTTTAACTACAAGAAACAATTTCGTATCAATAGCACCGTCTTCCATGTATTTGCAATCGTATAACTATAATAAAGAGACGAAACACTAAATTCTGGTCACCAAATTATTTCAATACGAACATAATGTTTATTCATTTACGGTCACCATAAAATGCGATAAGTTAGTAAATAATTTAATTTACCTCTATAATATCCAATTTATCATCAACTTGTGATCTCTAAACTATTTCAATACGAACATCTGTTAACACATTCTGCCTGTCATCAGTAAAACGAAGTAAACATTAAAATATTATTTTTTTCTAACTAAAAGTAGCTACACTTTTTCATTAAATATATGCCACTATTTAAGTAGGATTGTCATAAAAAAACCGCTACACTGGTAACCCGCCGGCAACCAATCACTCAGCTTCTCTCCCTGTTGGCTCCCATCGACGCTTAATATAACATCCTTTACTTTTCAGGGGCGACAATAGTTTTATTAACCGTAGTTTTAACTGGGGTGAATTAGGGGATGAAATATTAGAGAAACTAGTTCCATAGGATGCAATACCGATTTTGTCTTTATTTTTGCATTTCCTCGCTCTGGGAACGATACTAATCGAATCGAGTCTAGATAGACTAAAAAAAAAAAAAATAGTGAATTCATATAATTTTCACATTTATGTGTTCTATGCATGAATTATCGACTCCACTCCTCGTACGGTGCATTTTTCACTGAATTTATGAATCAAAGCTATAAAGTTACAAATACTTTTTATTGCAAGACTCTCGCGAGAATCTCGCGAGATTTCTCGCTTCTCGCAGTTGTTATATCGATCTCGCCTCGAATTTTAAACTGCAATCTCGCTCTCGTTCTCGTCTCGCATGATGCAACGAGACGAGACGAGATGCGAGAGTACTCCCGCCTCGTCGTGCATTACTAATAAAAATGTAAACATAGTTATATTTTTTATTATACAATGTGATTTTTGCTTTCTTCGTTTACATTTTTCCACCCAATAATATGTGCTGAATAAAAAAAATACCTTCTTTGTTCGACCGATCGATCTCAGTCAATGAAGTTATCCGTCGATCCAATCCATATTATCCAATATTGTTTTTAAGAAGTGATACTCCCTAAATTCTTCATTTTAAAAATAAGTAACTATGTCGAATTTTTATGAAAATTTTCATTTTTAAGTAAATAAATTTTCATTATAAAAATGGTTAAAAAGCCTGACATATTTAATTATACAGAATTTCAGCATCTTTCCTGCATCTTCTGGATGTAAGAGAATCCAGCTCGTTCGTCCACGTCTCGGGTACAACGCGTTGTTCGTTCTGTATGAATTATCGCGCACTCAGGAATTAACATACATAAAACCGCAGACAAAGATGTGCTTTTTGTGTTCTTTGCCGGTTATCTATCAAAGTCCGCGTGCCCGCGCCCCGCGGCTCGCATCGTCCAGGTTCGTACACTCGCGAAGTATAAATGCTCAGGGCCGAACACACAAGAATCTACCGGTTATCATCATCAAAGTGATCTAGGATTCTTTCATATTTCTCGAAAGAAAAAGAAATATTTAATATCACATATAAATTTTTCAGAAGGCTACTACATAGTATCATTTTTATGATTTAAAGTTATTCAAAAAAAAAAAAAAAAAAAATGTTTTATGATATAATAACGACAGCTGCAACTTAATTTTTTGTTAATATTCATATTTACTTTATTCAAGAAAATGTTGAACACTACGCATCAAAGAATAAATAATAATATTTTCGTATCTCCATCCAATTTGACTAGTATTACAGACCTCAAAATCGTCCAGAAATGCGCTGTTGCTGACCTAGGCCAGCAAAAGGAGTTGGCATTACTGTTCTGGTGATATCTCAATTTAAGATTATTTTCAACACAATAATTAGCAAAATGTTTACAAATTTTAGGGCTAAATCTTTAATTATTGTAACTTAAATAACTAAATTTTGTCATAAAAATAATAATATGCTGTCATTGCTGTCATCTCGTATAGATTAATTAAAAGTTCCAACTTTAGGACTAAATTGTTTCGTTTGTTTTGTAACTACAACTAACTTTACGTGATACAATTGAGTTTCCGCTATCTGTCATTGGAAATATGCGAAAATATATAAAATATATATAACTAATGTTTGTATGATATATTTTCAATAAGTATAAAATAATTACGCATTTTAAGCTCAAATGTAAGTAATTATATTTAAACTTGCAATGCAAAACCGATAAAAATATATGTTCATTTTTTTTAGGTTATGTAAAATAGAATAAAGTGTTGAGAATATACGAAGAATTTATGGAGATGTCGGCACAAAAAATCTTGTGTATTACACGCCCAGAAACTGTTTTGCGAGATCTCGTATTGTCAAAATAAACTCGTTCTCGCAAATATTCAGTTTCTGGACTAGTGATACAAATAACTATTTAATACTTGCAATAATTGTTTCCCTACACGTCACTTTGTTTATAAAATTAGTTATTTCTTTAGCTCTACATTCTCACCAAGAGTGCAATTTTATGACATTTGTACGATTTCTTTATTCCCGAACCATTTTCATAAAGGTATAGTGAGGTATTGCCTTTGGTCAAAAAATTTGGTTATGATATTTTCGTTTCTGATAGCAGATGGTTTTAAAATAGTAAGAATTTGAAATATAGTATTTTATGTGTGATGTAGATATTAAGGGTACTAAAAACTCGAATATTTTAAACACTAATAATTTTTTAAAAAATTTCGTTAATTTATATACAGTTCTAAGTTCGTTATAATTTAAATGACCAATTTTTCTAATTTGTTACTGTAGCGAAGGACTCCATTATTTATTATACGAAAGTATGCTAGAATTAAAAACAATAGGATAATATTTTCTCTAATTTTATTTTAAATATATTCAAAATAGTTCCTTTAAATAATAACAGTTACATTTCGCAATTTTTTTCTTTCATTTTTTAATAGCTCCCAACTAGTGATGTGCAAATTTCGGAAACTTATATTTTTGAAAGTTTCACTGAAAATTTTATTTTACAAAATGTGTCACTATGAATTTCAATGAAAATTTCAAGAAACTTAACATTTGTTAGTTCAATTTGAAATATTTGGATCTCAAATTAACTAATTTGAAAATAAATAAGAAAAACAAAAGCTTCAAAACAAAATAAAAATTTATTATTCAAAATGAAATACAAATTTTTTTTAAAAAAAGAAATATTTAACTATTTAAAATAGAAAGGGTCTTGTCTTTTATATATATTTTATTGAAATATCGGCAAATTCTAGCTTTAATTTTCACCGTACCTAAACTGTACTGAATCCTGAATTACATAACTTGCACGTAGATAAGCATGCATGTCATCTGCGTAAGTTTATTGCAGAGAGTTGGGCGGCGCATGCGCAGTGTAGCTTATGAAACTTAAGATTTGAAACTTTCATTTTTGAAATTTTTCAATTGAAATTTTCAATATGAAACATTTAAATGACACTTCACTATTCCCAACCAATGTTCTCATTGAATGATTTCAAAATTATCATGAATTGCATTATTAGAGAATGAATCTCTTCAAACAAAATCCTTCTACCTCGTTTTAAGCTCAAAAAATAACCAAAAGTTGCACATTGCCAAATCAGGTAATAATGCCGGGTGTTCTATTACTTTTATTAATTTATGTTCGCTAATAACTGAAGAAAATGCTCTTTAAATAATTTCATGTCTAAGTTTTACTTAACTTTCGCAACTTAATTTTAAATGACAAATAATTACTTTTGAAAATAATTGTACAAATTTTATTTTCTACGGTCTACCAGATTCTCTTACTCAATAATTTCAGAGCGACTTTCGCGTAATGCTAATATCAAACCCAAACCTACACGTATGTGTAGAAGATAATGAAAAGGCAATAAATTGCCGCATAATTTTCCAAAAAAATTCATGGATAAATAATTCAACAGCATAATTTTTGCCTCCCGCTACCCTTTGTAAGGGAGGTATAGGGATCATGCTAATAATCGCATTTCGAGATTTTGGTAAATGAGCTCGTTTTAAGGTCCCTAGAATCTAATTTTAACATTTTCACGATGATGTCTGTTTGTATGTGTGTATGTATGTGTGTGTATGTGTGTATGTGTTTATGTGTAGGTATATGTGTGTATGTATGTGTACTATCATTCTGAAAATGTTGAAACCTTATTAGATTTTAGTGTAAATCAGTTAACCGGAAATGGCACCTTACTTGAAGCTCAAAATAGTTTTCCTTCGAAAAATACCTTTAAATGTTATTTTTAGGGCCGGTATTTCCAGGTGCGGTATAACTTATCTGTCGGATAAATGAACAATATCGCATCAAAAAATGACATTCAATATAATTTACTTCATTTATACTTTTATTTCGATACGATATTTTATTATTTATCTGACGGATAGTTATCCTGAACTTTATCCGGAGATGGAAATACCGGCCCTTAGAGATTTATTTTATTATAGAAATTAAAGATTATTACATTTTCTACAGGTTAGAATTAATACTTATTCAATATATTTTATTGATAAATTTATAAAATTATCTATAATAAAAATATAAATCCCGGAGCCTACGCTTTAAACAGAACTCCTTGCTTACACAGTTCATATCTCAAATGTATGTAACTGACAGATAAATATCACTGTCAAAGAACTAATCATTTCAAATTAATAATAGTAACATTTTAAAAAGAAAATACTAAATAGAACAATAGTTATACAAGGTGGTTTTGAACTTAATGTATGACATGTGTAGATTACGAAACAGAAAGATTTTTTTAAAAAAAATGCATATTTAAGGGTAGTTTTAATTAAACTAACATTTTTGGTACCACTGGTCCACTGGCAACGTATTTGCATTCTTCTATAATCACACAATTATTTTCGTTAAAAGTGTTATTTAATTTAATTTTTAAGAATAATATCTTATGCAACTAATTTTGAATGTATTTTTGATAACCATATTTTTAATGAAACATTAATTAAAACAGCAGTAAAAAAGTTTCCTTAAGAAAAGTCGAATTTTCTTCCTCCACATGTTATACTACTTACCCTTAAATTTATGACATTAAGTTCAAAACCACCCTGTATAGAAAGGAATTTAATTCAGTTTCCAGCAAAAATGTAAGTATGAATTAATAGTAATTTACATTGCAAAACCGTTACTTAGAACTCTACGGGCGACCTCGGTACCTAACGAGCGAAAGAAGCGAACTTGTTATCCGCGCGAACCCGTAAATTTTGGGTAACGGTTGAGCATTGTACAATGTTTTATGATACACCGAATCGTAAATAACTTGAAAAAAATATTGAAACAGCAGAATACATTAAACTCTTTGATCGAAATAGTCTTTGAAAACATATGGCAAAATAACGAATAAATAGAACTGTATATTTGTTGCTATGGTTTCAACAGCCTGTAAATTTTCTAACGGGCGAAGCCCGTAAAATCCTTCCTAATCGCTAAAGACAAAGCTCTGTTATAAGAGGTTTACGATTCAGTAAAACGTAAAATTAATAAAAATTAAATGGCGGGAGGTATTGAATTGGCCACATCAGATTTTTGTCTAATCATGTCTTTTTTAAGTTATCAATTTTTTACATGACTGCACAATAATTGCTGTACTCCTAATCATTTCAATCCTTTAAATTTACAATCTTAGATCATTTCTACTGTGTATATGTAAGACGGCCCTGTGCTTATATTCCTTGTATAAAACTACTCTTGCTGCAGACGCTTACAAAAATGTTACAGTACAGCAGTGTTTCTATAAATTATTTCAGATATATTGCATTAACGTTTTATTATATGAACGTGCGAGAATTTAAAGGAAAAGTGTGTGTAGTAGAACTTTTATAATCTCATGCAGATTACCTATGGGTAATGTCTCACTTTGCAACCGAGCGAGCCGACTGGAACTGATAGATTTATAAGCCGTTTTAGGAGCGAGCACACGCCGTATATGGACAATGTAGATGCTGATTTATATCCGCAGTAAGAAATCATATTCGGTATATTGCTACTTGTGTACTTATGGTCACACCTCGAATGCACCTTGTAGACGCATGTTAGTCTCTTCTTCATTTTCGCATTCATGTTTATTATCTCACTTGGCATGCTTGTGATTCAGGGTTAATGACCCTTTCTCATAATCATTATAATATATTTTCTTCGAAGATTTTATTCTATTTTTTATATTGTGACAGGAGCGAACTGGGATTTTTATTCGGATGCGAATAATAAATTTAAACTGTTATATAACATATTAACAAATAACAAATTAGAATATTATTAAGTAATGAATTTTTGTTGTAAAAATAATAGGACCATAGGAAATACAATGGGGTCATACCACATTTTCCCATTTCTCTATTTTTTCTGAAAGTACACTTAAAACTACTTGAAAGTATACATTTTATATCACAAAAGTTTCTAGTAGTGACGCCTAGCTAGTAAAAATGAAACTACATTTGACGTTTATGTCATTATGTTTTGAAGCCAAACGTTGACAAGTCGTTTTATATTCGTGCTTTTATTTTTATTGTGTATTATTTAATTTGATTATAGGAACTAATTTTGAAGGAATAAATTCAAATAATTTGCGAAAATTGATTTTATGATGTTGGTTATATAAAGTTATTTTAGAAATAAGAGACAGATGTGATTGATGTACAGTTCAGGCACGAGTACGTGTGCGCTTCTCTATCGTGTATTTGTGTACAAAATTATGACGTCACAAATTCATCTTTATAAAGAAAATTATGAATGAAATGTATAATAATATTACATATTTTTTATGGATATATGTATAATATTAGGTAAGTTTTTCATTTATGAAAGAAAAATCAACATATTTTCTTTTTGGTATGACCCCATGGTAAAATTTTCATATGGGTGTAATTTCTGCCCTGTTAATTTTAGAACAAAAATGTAAAGGCATGAAATGTTCCGAATTAAAATCTGCATCAAATGAGCCTAAATTTATTGATATGATGATGGCATGAGATAAACGTAAAATAATACTCTTTATGCTTAATAATTGACACTAGATTTTTTTCTATGTACCTTTATGGGCAGATTTACAAAAAAAAATAAGCTAATCCTTATTTTTGGATTAGTGAATTCTATTCTATTCCGGTATTTAAAATTTAATATTCATTGTATTATCAAAACAGGTAGATCCTAAGATTAGATTAGACTATATTTTAAGAAATAAACTCTCAAAATTAGAGTAGAATTCGCTAATCCAAAAATGAGAATTAGCTAAATTTTTTTATGAATCTGCTAGATAGTGTTTATAAAACTTTTCAAACCGTACCGTAATACATTAAAATCAGATGTAAAAACTGTTCTCTATAGCATGACTCCATATCGCTTCAAAAAGCGTTTTGTAGGCGAAATACATAATTTGAAAGTGTTTTGCATTATCCTTCTTTGCAAAAAGGCACTTTAACTGCGTGGTGAAGTGCACTACGAGGACCACAAGTAGCTCGAATTCACTCATAAACAAGATAATCTTTAATATTATGGATAGCGCTTGTCCATTTTATATAGTGTACAGATAGGTACATATATCCATTTGGTAAATAGCGTTTATTCATTCTACATAATGTTCATTTTAAATGAGACACCATTACTATCTCGATTTTCGATAACTATAGGAGCTACAAAGGTATTTAAATAGGTAAACAATTTCTGTTTTTTACCGGACTAATATAAAGAACAGAACAATATGTTTTTCGGCCAGTGGTTCGCAAAATACGGGATCTAACTGTTTTAATTTAAATATGAATTTTCATTTTTTAATTGCATAGTCACTACAGGATACAATTCTAAATTCTAACTAATATAACTTTCGCAACTTAATTTAAAATGGCAGATAATAGTAGGTACAGTAAATTACAAGTTTCATTAGACATGATTTTAGCGCACGCGTCTTTTTTAGATACGAGCAGCTTGCCGCGAGTTTTCTAAGGGGACAAGTGCGCTGAATTGTCTTATGGAACGTGTATTTTATACTATTTTTTTTTTTGGTCCTTTTGTCACAATTTTTTTGAAGACATACGTTATTTCATGTTTAGGAATTTCTATTTTGGTTGTTTGCTAAGTACTTTATGAAACTCATTTCGATGTTATAAAGAAGTACTTTATGACATCGAAATGAGTTTCATAAAGTACATATTAAAGAACCAAAATAGAAAAATAACGTTTAAATGATAGTACAAATTTTGTTTTCCACGGACTATCTCATTTTCTTATTCTCACTAATTATAACGTGACCTTCGCATCTTAAAATTTGGAAGACGTTTTCCATTTAAAAATGTAAGTTTATATTTCGCAGTTTCTCAAGTAAAGCTTCTATGTTCATATTAAGACTATGTCTAAGTTATTTGTAATTGTGGTGCGATGGTATGTGTGCTCGTAATAGAAAATAACTCAAAACGGAAGCCGTGTAGTAAACTATTTCTGACAGGTTGAGAACTATAAAGTTGAAGTCATACTTCGTACAACTGATTATCTTCGAAACATGAAAGTTACAGTTGTATCGGACGTATAGAATTATGGATAGGAAAAGTTCACAAATGTTCAGGTTATCTTTTATGCAATAGCGATGTTAAATGATAAATAATAGTGAAAAAGAAATTTATATCTTGTTTACTACTTGTTTATTGCTTAAACATATCTTGGGAGACAACGTTCCCAGTCTCTATTGCAAAATTGTAAACATTTCATTCAACCAGCGAACGATAGTTTCGTTTCGTTTCACCTGATGTGGCAATTTGCTACTTAAATACTTTATTCACTATAGATGCTTGACTTGCTATCGATCTTTACGTTTATTGCACGAAATGCATTTAATTGTAATGATACACAACTATCATAACTAAACAGAGGAGAGTTTCTCCAATAACTTTCATTGTTTATTGAACATCAGCTGCTGTAATCATGAAAGAGATTGCGAAGATGTTTATTATAGCACCTATCTCATCATATATGTATAATGCCATATATTCAGCTATATAGCGTAATTATTAAATTACTGAAAAAAATAGATTATCAATAATTATTTCTTTGAAATGCTTGTGATGTATTTGTTATTTGATTGATAAGACTCTTGGTATTAGCCAATTAGAAATAATCTGATCAATCATTTGCAATCACAGACATTTTCATTCTATCGTCTGTCAAAAGCAAAAATTCAACTGTTTTAAAGTTCTTTTATTTATTTTTTTGCTTCCTTAGCTTATAAATAATATTATTGTGAATAAAGCAAACCGATTTCTTGGAAGTAAAGGAATCAGAACTCAGATAAACGTGGATCAGTTGACACTAAAAATTACTGAAGGAACAGTTGGCATGGATCAGTTAGGAATGCATATTTTTTCAGGGTCACTATATTCGAAATTTCCAAAAATAATATTAATGGGGTTCTTCATCATAGTAACAAAAAAGAAAACTGATTATTTATATTTAAAATAGGCCTTAAAACTGTGAAAGAGACTATATTTTTTTAAAAAAGTTACGTTTTTAAAATATTTGAGTTTTTAATGCCAAACAATATTTATAAATTTTTACAATTTTTTCTTTTCTGATTCTGCTTAATTTCGAAAAAGTGTGGTCTGGTCCATTATTGCATGGATGGATTTAAATCAAAGGACTAGTGTATTAAAATTATGGCCTCTCTGTAATCTTTCAACAACTTAATTATTTATTAATATAGGGAAAAATAACGGAGCTGCAGTCACTTGTTGAAATTTTATTGAAAATTAAACATATACCAACGATCACAATTTGATCATCATCAGGCTCTGAAATACAATTTATTATATAATCAACAATGGTCAAAATATCTATACATTTTATAATTTGTAGGAATTGAAGTTATTTACAACGTTTAAGGATAAATTTAGAAAAACATGAAAATGAAAAAGTTTTTAAGGTCGAAACTTTCGTCAAAATTACAATAAATAAATAAATAAAAAACGTGCGTACATATCAACATTGCATATAAAACTATTTTAAGTTGAAAATTCTTGTTTCAGGATTGCAGGGTACTTTCAGTTTTTCGGAAACCGCCTGGTGGATCATTTTTGACGAAAGTTTCGACCTTAATTTTTTTTTCATTTTTCATGTTTTTCTAAATTTATCCTTAAACATTGTAAGTAACTTCAATTCCTACAAATTATAAAATGTATAGATATTTTGGCCATGTTGATTATATAATAAATTGTATTTCAGACCCTGATGATGATCAAATTGTGATCGAAACGTTGGTATATGTTTAATTTTCAATAAAATTTCAACAAGAAGTGACTGCAGCTCCGTTATTTTTCCCTATATTAATAATTTCTACAGTCGAATCAATCCTATTTAATTATTTATTGTTCATTTATTATTGTTTTATAAATTTTAACAGTTATAACAGGTCTGTATCCTCTTTAGGTCGCTTACCTGAGGATGAACATTTTAATGATTAAAACAAGTAAAGTAATTTAAAAAAAAAACATTTGAAGGGAACATTCATTCTTTTCCTTATAGATATATTCTAGTTTTTAATCTCCTTAACATCTACGTCAGACGTTTACTCTAGAAATTCCAAATTCTTACAATTTTCAAGCTTCTGGTATCGTTTTTTTGAAATCCGGAATCTTTTTCAGCTAAACGAATGCAGAAAATAACGAAACAACAACAGTAACAAAATAACACTAAACATGGACAATAATATAGCTACATAGTTTTATATTTGCTTATTATCCACTCATATTTTCAACTACTGACCACAAAAGTTATTTTATATTGTATATTGTAACTTGAGAGGGTACCTACGACATTTAGTTCGCGAGCTCCCAGCCAGTGCGTGCGAGCCGACGCCTATGATAGAAGTAATAGAGTCTAATAGTGAGAGAATGGACGACGGATGAAGCGGACTCTTTTACAAACATGAGGATAGATTAGCGTAATTACCCGCGCATTGTTATGTCGATCGAGACATTGCTAGAATGTTCTGGCAAATATTAGAGCCACTAAATAAGCGACGTATTTGTGTGCAGAGTAACACACTTACAGTTACACAGACATACAGTTACATAGATAGTAAGAAGTAAGGAGTCAGTGAGTGGCACAGCGGGATCGTGGTGAGCGTATGCAGTTTAGTGTCAAGTGGAGTACTCTGGAAATTACTGGTGTACTGGGATAGCTGTGACAGTGAATACTAGTTAGTTTTGAGAACTTTTGAGAAGCAAAAGGGATAGTAACGGTGAGTGGAAGTGGCTACTTGACAGTAGTGTTAAAGCGTTTTGGCATATGGACAGTCGGTAATACTGAGGCTGTTGAAGCTAGAACAGTTAGTTCGTCAGAAGGACTGTTAGATAGTTAGACATAAATAGACAGTCAGTGAGGTGAAAGGAGTGAATTCTGTCCAGGCAGTTGAATATACAGACCCTGTTGAGTCAGTTGAGTATAGACGCTGTAGAGCTCGGAGGTCGGACAGTTGAACGTGAAATAAATAAATAGTGACATAAATAGTGGAAATAAATAATCAGTAATATCGTATAAATAAATAGTGCGTTGTTAATTGTTTAAATAAATAATCTTATTATTAGTGTTTACCTAGTTAATTGTATCCTTGGTCTTAAATTAGTATTTAATATTTGTTTATTCATAGTGATTGTTAATTTTTTTATCTTTTTAATATTTATCGTTTTAATAAACATCTATTTTAATAAACAATAATTCTTTGATTTTTACCTTCCGTCACCTTTAGGTAAGGAAGGTATTGTCTTTGGTCAAAAAATTCGGTGGTGAGTTTTTGATGAATAAGCACGTTTTAGGGTCCCTAGAATACGATATTACTATTTTTACGATGATGTATGTATGTGTGTGTATGTATGTGTGTGTGTGTGTGTGTGTGTGTGTGTGTGTGTGTGTGTGTGTGTGTGTGTGTGTGTGTGTGTGTGTGCGTGTGTGTGTGTGTGTGTGTGTGTGTGTGTGTGTGTGTCTGTGTGTGACAAAATTTTCTAATGCGATAACTCTAATACTACAATTCCAAAAATTATAATTCTTTCGTATTCCTCTTCGTCACATACATGTGAAGAGCTGATTAGATTTTGGTTATAATTGGTCAACCGGAAGTACTCTCATTTGAAGATTTTAACAGTCTTTCTTGAAAAAACGATGTTAAATATCATTTTTTCACATTTAATGTTATAAATATTAAAGAATTATTTATTCTCTATACGATTTGAATGCATTTTATACTTCATATTAAATGGACATAGAGTTAAAAATTATAAAGAAAATAAATATCATATATATTAGTCAGCTTTGCTATAACTCTGGAAACAGCTGCTACATTAAGAAAATTCTGGTTGAAAGGTGTCAGTGTCAAGTGCAGTTGACAGTATGTTTATGTTATAATTTTACTGGGAATATAGGATCTCTTGTTAGAAACTTTCTGTATAGAATTAGTATAAAATACATACAACTGCCTTAAGGTAATGTACAAGAAATATAATCTTTTGCAAGGAACTTTCTGTATGACATTTATACAAAATACATAGAACTGACGGAAGGTAATGTGCTGGCCACATCAGATTTTTACTCTTTATCCAAATAAATAAAAAAGTTATAATATATTTTATTAAGTGCTGAAAAATATCAATTTTTGTGACTCCAATTTTTTTGCGTCTACAACAAACGTGTGAAAAAAGTGCCGTAGCGGTTCATTTTTTCATCTGTTTGCTTTAAAAAAGTGTACTTTTCAACACTTTTATTGTGTTAAAAAATACATACTTTAAAACCTCATCTTAATGAAAAAAATAAACTTTTTTCACGGACTTAAAAAATTATTATATGTAGCTACCGAATAACATTTAAGACTTTCTAAAATTACAGACCACTAAATATTTTTTTTAAATATATTGGAAGATACTAGTAAAGTAAGGGCTACTTAAAAAGTATTAACAGGAAAAAAACTTGGGCAGAAGCTTTTAATCGCCCGGTAATTTTCAAATAACATCGTCCAAGTATATTCAGAACAACCTATGCAGCAGACAACAAACTATTATACCATCTTTTAAGTACAATGCTCTCCAAATTTTATCCACCTTCCTATTCCTTTCTTCCACCTTGCACAACCCTAATCCTATTCACCTTGTATTCGGGTAATTCGATTGTACAATCCACTATGCGCTATCAATCAAAATAAAACGGATGCATTTTCTGTGCATTGTCGTAGGGCGTAGGGCTATTGTGGCCCGAGGCACAAAGCCCGGGGCTGTTGTTCCCAAGGCAGGTTCCCATGCATGCTCACGCATAAGGAACTAGGATGGAGTCCAGGTATAGCACAGGACAATACAGAGGATGTGTGGGAGTAAAGATTTGAACAGAATTAGGGGATTGTATGTGGAAGTCAAGTGTAATAAATTAGTAGAGGGTTTGAAATGAGGCTGTAATTGCCTATACATATTAAAGGATAACAACGAAATTTTATTAGATTATAAATGTTTTTAAATTTAACTACATATTTCTACAGCTTATAATTATAGTATTTTACGATATACTGAATCGTAAACGTTTTATTACAGAGCTCTGTCTCTAATAGCAAAGAAAGTTTTTACGGGCTAGCCCATAATAGTTATTTGTATATCAAGGCCGCGAAATCACTCTTTAGCGTACCGAGAGAAAAATTGTCGCCGAGGCCGGCAAGACAATCTCGAGGACGCTAAAGGATTTCGCGGACAATGTGCACACAATATTTTTTGTGCAACCGTAAAAAATATGTAATTACAAATTTTCTTAATTTTAAACTATTTTATTGTAAATAGAAAGTTAGCTTTCAAGGTGGCTGTAGGTTTTAAATTTGATAAACAAAACCATGAAATTCTCCAGTGTCAAAGTGATTGTTTACCTAATTTCGCGGCCGCTACGATGACAACGGCCGCGAAAATCGACATTTATTTATAATACGACAGTAACAAAACACAATTTCCACATGTCAACAACGTTTCTAACTTGGTAACTAACTTGTAAAATTTTAAGTTAGTAACTAGTAAAGATTAATTTTTAAAGGTAGTAGGCGGTATTAATAAATGAAGTTTACAAGTTAATAAAAAATAAAAGTTTTAACTGCAGGTTAGCAAAAAAGTGCGTACCGAAATTTTGACAGTAATATTTAACAACTAATTTGCTATTTCGTTTAGATACGATATTGTCTAATTAACTATCAGTTAATATTTAATTATATTGGTCAACTTGCCATTATGTTCAAGTAACTATTTAAAGTATTGAATCTATAGGACGCGTCAAGATTAAACTCAAACTTAAAAAAAAAATAATTAAGAAACTAGAAACAATTGGATAAGTTCATGTAAACATGTCAAAAATGTAGTTAAACGTTTTGTTTAACAGAAAAAGTTCTCGTGGTTTGACTTTATAATTATTTCATTTGAAAATGTATAATAAGTAAATTAAAGAAAATGAGACGTAATTTGATATCAACATTAATTTTTTATTTTTTGTACTTTTTTGTCTTAATCCATAGCAAGCTTTATTACAAAAATCAAAATGTATATAATTTTTAAATTTACATATCTCGCTTATACAAAGGGCTAATTTAATAATATTAGGTATGCTAGAAGCATAATTTAATTCTCTAAAACTATTATTTGAAGCATTTATTTCTAAAATCAAAATAAAACCATTTTATTCAAGAAAAACTGTTAACAACTTCAGGTAATATATCACTTCCGGTTAGCCTATTTTATCCAAAAGTCTTATATACCAAATTTGAAGAGTTTTGGATTACATTTTAAAATAGTTTTTCATTAAAATCTATTATAGGCTTTAAGTAAAGTTTCAATTCTGGAAATTATGTAATGACCAAAAAGGGAGGTGCACAACTAGATGTTATAGTAACCCTGAATACAAAATTTCAACTTTCTATGGCTTACTGTTTTTCAGTTATGCGAGATACGTACGCACGTACAGACGTCACGACGAAATTAGTCAAAATGGATTCAGGGATGGTCAAAATGGATATTTCCGTTGAAATCTGAAAACCGAAATTTTTCGCGATTACAATACTTCCTTTACTATGTACAAGGAAGTAAAAAGCTGTGTTAAAAGGTGGACGAGTACAATAAAAATTCAAGAAATATTTAATAATTCTTGGCGAAGAAGGAAAACTGGATATACTATGGAAAAGAAATTTAAATGTATCACAAAACTCCAACGTGGTAAATATATCTACTCTATGTATTTTACTAAGAATGATTATAATATTATTTTGAGGTAAATAAAATTTCACTGATTTTACTAGTATTTGTCCCTGCAGACTACAGTTCCAAGTCAAAATTGTCATAATTCAAGTTACGGTGCAAGTATGAAGTATTGCCCTTCACCCTATATTTCTTGATGAAGTATTCGACTGAATAAACTGAAACGTCGTGTTGAGTTGAATTTTTAACAATTAACATTTTTTGTATTAGAATGAATTCCACATAATGTAAACAAATCTGACATGTCCTAAAAGGCACCCTGATAGTGTCGCCAACGTATTCTGCGGGTCCCAATTTACGTATGAAGACGCAACTGGCACAGTATAAATACATAATTTTAGTTACCTTTGACAATGATATATGAATCAATTTTAAATTTATATTTTACTGTATTCAATTTCAAAATAGTTTCTTGCAAACTTTGATTAAGTATTTGTCAATCATTTTAGTCTGTATTTTATTCTCCTTCATTTTTGGAACGGTTTTCTTAACAACCTGTACAATACTAGGTAAGAGATTTTATATCGACATCAAAATAAAAAAATATATATATTCTTATACTAGGAACAAATTCCTGTTTAGCCCAAAGCTCTATTGGTCCTCCTGACACAATATCTAAATGCTTGTGCGGTAGCTGGCCTGATCAACATAGCTATTCTGGGGCAATGACGCTTTTAGCCTCGTCCCCTCGATATTTGTACACGCACTCGACTATTATTTCATCAACAATCGCCGGTCTATTGTCCGAACATCTGTGGTGACGCACTGTAACAACGGGACCTTCTCTTTTTGTTATGCATTGTCTGTTTTATTCATCGGGATCGGGCCGTTGTTCTCCCCTCGACGCCGCTAGAAGCTCTATTTCGAGGAGCGGAGCGGAGCGTCTTCGGTAGCACAGGTGAGATTCAAAATCTCGTTCACACAATGC
>OY720450.1:67928844-68041344 GCA_963082715.1 Harpalus rubripes
ACAAAGAAAGGATTATATTAGCCACGAATTAATAATTAAAATATGCGGAACGAAATATTATTTTATGACAGATTAAGGTTAAGGAAAATATAATTTTATTTGTATTGGAACAGATAGAAGAAATAATAAAATTAACAACAAATAAATAAATATTGAGGTATTTATTAAATTTTTTTGGAGGTGGTTTCACATCACATTATTTATTTAATAAATCCAATACTTATTGGATTCTACAAAATTTTGCGTAAATAAATGTTAAGTAACCTAACCTATAAAATTGCTTATCCTTTCTTTCATTGAATATTGTAGTTTTCCTTTTCTCACATTTCAACACATGTTTGTTTATATATTAATTAAATCAAGGTGTATTATTCATCAAATGTGAAATTTCCGCCTCTATTTCTTCTAGACATATTTAAAATATTATTCTGACAGTCAGTCTTACTGAACAGTTTGTTCTAAAATCATTTCTACAACTTTAGAACTATTTTACTTATAGTCACTTTAAAATAAAAGTTTACTTTTGCGAATTATTATGGAACCGAAAATATTTAAATTAATATATACTACGTTTACAGTTTTGAAACTGGTTTCAGTTTTCAGTCGAATTTAAGCGAAACTGTTTACATGCAATTTTCAAAATAAGTTTACAGATTGATTTGGAAACAGTTTCGGCGCATGCGCATTTGGCTGATGTAAGTGCCAAATCCTCTTCATTCCAAATTCTTCATTTTCCCATTATTCCAATTATTTCTTCTACTTTGCACCACTACGCACTAAAACTACACTAAATAACACAAAGCGACAGAAACATTATGCTATGTACGCATGCGCAATATCGATACTGAATTTTAAGTGTTTACATTAGTAGTTTTAAAACTAGTTTTCAAGTCAAACCCATGAATTTTAGTTTTGGTTTCACATAGCTCAAAACCGTTTTGACACTGTATACATGGCGATTTCAAAACTAAAAACGTTTTGAAAACGGTTTGAAAACTGCATGTAAACTCAGTAATAGTTTAGTTAACATGTAGGAACAAATAATTTGTCATTTTACGAGTACCTAGTTCATTTATAATATTATCTTCACCAAGAAGTTGGAGTTTAAAAATGTCATTGTCACGTGAAATTCTGTGATAATAATTAATGTACAAAAAAATTACTTAGGCTATAATTCGAATTAAACACCGTACCTGTTCAATTTACTTTTAACAATGCGGTACTTTAAATTAAATATTCATAATTTCCGTAAGGTAGATCGTCTTATACCAATACAAACATGGCAGTATATAATGAAATGCAAGTTTAAAATGCACCACCGCTAGCATTCATAATAATTCATGGGGCATAAACAGTAGGTGCTCAGTTGGACGTGCACGTAAATAACAAAAACAAATTGTTGATTAATGTCGTGGCATTAAACGCCGGTGGGTCCATTTGCAACGTAAACGTAATATCCGCTGTTTTTAACGTAATAAATCACAATTACTGTCGATATGCCTAATTAGAACGGACTCCTTGCAAATTGCCTTGCTTCTGCTCTCTGCTTCGGCAAGGGAGAAACCCTAGCACGTCTAGGGTTTCGAGAGGGACTAGCTCTTCGACTTTAATGAAGTTTTCCGATAATCGCAACAATAATTGTCAAAAATGATTTATTATTTTCAGCGAAATACTCGTACTTTAAAATAAAAATAAATTGTGTTAATTTTAAATGTATTAATTTATCTGCTGTTTGTATATTTAAAACAAAAGAAACTCTAAATTGGCTTACAAACCTAAACGTACCATTTGTGCCGCGAAACGACAATCCCCCTAACTTTCCCAAGGCTCGTCACAGAGAAGATTTTTGGGCTCTTTTATCTCAAAAAGTTTAATGATGAGGGATGGGACGAATTTCAACGCAGAATTTACAGAAATGGGAAATGTCCGAGAAATGATGTAAATGTCGCCAAAAATCTAATGCTAGGTGTCCGCTGAAAGTTACGGCTTATGGAAAAACACGCCCCTCTTTATTTAATTAAAGTTCAAAATTTTGTTGCTTATAAAACAGTTAATTATTTAGTATTACAAAACTTTTAGTAAATGCATTTTTATGACAAAAAAAATCTGATGTGACCAACACACCTGCCGCTATTTAATTTTCATTATTTTGAATGTAAAAACTTACATATTTAGTTATACTAGAAACTGTATTAAAATTCATTCCATATAATTATGGTTCTATTTACTGTTTTCTTTTTAAGATGTTACTATTATTATTTTGAAATGATTAGTTCTTCGA
Source organism: Harpalus rubripes (assembly GCA_963082715.1). Lineage (NCBI taxonomy): Eukaryota > Metazoa > Arthropoda > Insecta > Coleoptera > Carabidae > Harpalus > Harpalus rubripes. The sequence goes on from OY720450.1 coordinate 67,931,126, forward strand.
CAGTGACATTTATCTGTCAGTTACATACATTTGAGGTACGATCTACGAGACTAATCAAGTAGTTGTGTTTGTTTAAAGCGCAGGCTCTGTGATTTAAATTATAGATAATTTTATATATTTATCCATAAAATGTATAGAAAAAATATTAATGCAAACCAATAGAAAATTTAATAATCTTTAATTTTTATATAACATAATTCTCAAAAAATAACATTTAAAGGTATTTTTCGAAGAAAAACTATTTTGAGCTTTAAGTAAAGTGCCATTTCCGGTTAATCTGATTTACACCAAAATAAAATGGCTTCTTTCCATATTAGAATAAGAGCTGTATTCTTTTTGACCCAATTGTATCTCAGCTCAGTACATAACTGAGTTGAGCTGAAGTGAGTTGTGATTTTGTAAAAAGAACAAGTTTTATTCCATTTTATCATTTCCTTCTTTACCGATAGCATTTGCTGTAACTGCTGTCAAATTTATCGACATTTTTCTGATCTATGATACTGTTTCTAAACGAAAAATGGGTAATGTTGAAAATATATTACTTGTAAGTATATCTGTATGTGTGAATATAAATTTTGTTGAATTATATAACCTTGAAATGCAAACTGAGTGTTTCGAATCATTTTGAGTTTTGTAAACTGGTAGTGTAGCATCGGAAAGGGGGGAAGTGAGTTTACTCAGAACAACTCAAATCAGTTGTGTCAGAAAGAACAACGATTTCCTGAGTTTATCTGAGATGAGCTGAGATTTTGTCGAAAAAGAATACAGCTAAGGTATAAATACAAGGTTTCAAAATTTTCTGAATGATAGTACCCGCTTTGATGTATGGAAGCGAATGTTGGGCATGGACGGGAAGCATAAAAAGAGAGTAACTGCCATGGAAATGAGGTATTTACGTGGAGTATGTGGATATGTAAGAAGAGATCGCGTGAGGAATAATTTGGTGTATGAAGAATGTATGGTTAGGAAGAATGTTGTTAAGAGAGTAGGTATGAGCCAGTTGAGATGGCTTGGTCATGTGGAGAGAATGAAGAGTGAACGGCTTGTTAAGCGTATATATCTTGGTGAAATTGAGTGTGTTCGATTACGTGGCCGTTCAGTGTGTAAGTGGATGGATATGATTGATAAGGTGCTAAAAGAGAGAAAGTTTCCGAGTGGGAAGAGAAGAAGAGCGTGTATGAATGTGGCCGAGGCGAAAGAAGTGTGCTTAGACAGGAATGTGTGGCGAAGGATGATTGTTTCGTAACTATTAGTGTGGTCCGGTTGCGATATTTCGCTACCGAAAATCGTTTTATTTTAATTATGTCCAGCAAAGGTTTCCATTTAAAGATATTGAATATTTACATTTCCTGATGAAAATATCTTGATCCATAACTATGTATAATTCACACTCAATGTTTCAAATAACCGCTTCCTTTGACCTTTCGCGTATATTTAGTAGTGTACTAAAAAAGTAATAATGCATGAAATTTATTGTCACTTGTTGTTGAAATATCATATGGGCGTGTAAATTTAGAGCGATGGTAGTTGTTTGTTGCAATTTGTAGTATTTGCGCGTAGCAATTCGGGTGATGTGTGGGCACAAGTGCTGCATGCTGCATCCTCCTCGGTTGACAATGGCCCCCCATGTGCACAAACTCGAGGAATTTGCTGAATACAGCCTTATTGTTCGTTTTCTACGCAGCTTCTCAGCTAGTGGAAGATATATGTGCTTGTCGACAGGCGTTTCGCTTACAAACTGCTCCTTCGACGTTGTTTTATACCCTTTGTTTTAAATTTGTTCAAATGGTGTTTTAACAGCTATGATTATTATGGTTATAATTACACATTTTACACCCTAAGAATACTAAGTTGTATATTTCAACTACAACTATATCACATGAGATCGTAAAGATACTTAGAGGACAATATTATAGAGCAGTGGCGACTTGTGAATATTGTATTAATAAATTTGAATAGTTTTGTTGATGCACTCACACACTCACAAGGAGGACGACGTGAGGGAGAAACAATGAAACCCACTGCTTCTTTTCGAGCCTTTGGAACTCGTGATTTATTGATGATGATATGATTAATACAGTTTTGTACATAAAACTTGCTGCTGATTTACGCAAATGTGTACATTGGTACAGCTCAAGACATAAACTTCACTTCGACAGGGTGCAAGAATTTTTATACCTGCCCCTTCTCTGAACCAGTGGATCCCAACAGTGGGAGAAACCAGAGGTTCCACAACGTTTCAAAAAATGTTATATGCGACGCTCAAACAAGTTTTGTGTTTCTTTTAACAATTTATTTACATAAAAGTTTTCTTCTGTGATTAAAAATAAACTGTTCTATTTTTTAGAAATTCATCTCATTGCTCTATCGTTTTTATTACATGGATGTAATTTTTTTTCTCCATTCATAAAATAAGCCTAAAAGAAGATAATTACTGGATATTTCTTGACTGTTGGTATGATGTTAGGGAAAAAGTTATTGGAGAAGCTGTCTTGATAAAATAATTTTTTCTACAGTCTATAAACAAAGTAGCCATTTGCGCTCTCTTTTGTCAACGCAAAATGTCATTTTGCCGCTCATGCGCGACAAAGTAGAAAAACGCTCGCTGTCCAAATTTCTAACTATGCAATGTTGAAAAATGTCACTTGACTACATTCTTAATGAAAACGTTTAGTCACGAACTAATGGTACTGTAGTTCACAAGTCAATCTGACATATAACTGCTCTGTCGGTATATTACATAACCAAACAAAATGCCGCACTGTGAAAATAAAATATGGCATTCATTTACAAAAACGAAAGTATGAAATGCTTATATTAACAGTTGTGCTGCCATCTGCAAAAGTTTTGAGTGAACGCTCCCAATGGACATCCACTTTTTCAATTCGCTCGTTTAATTGTGGCGACTGTAGAAAAAAATCTTGTGTGTGTTTCGAGCGCAAATGGACATTGTCGATTTCGAGAGAATGCCGCGCTCCCGTGTTGCGCGGCAACAACCTCTCGATCGACAATGTCCCATTTTGCGCTTTTAATGCACAAATAGCTATTATTACAGAGTCATTTATTTAACAATTCCGACGTTTTGGTTCCTAATGAACTATTATCAGAGCTATATTAATGTATAGTTGAAAACCTGACAATTATATTACGAAAATTAAATACTACAAGGATTAAGGTATCATCTGTAAATTGTATGACGATACCTTCATCCTTGCGGATTAATCCCATTACAAAAGTTTAAGGGTGCTATTCTTGTGTCAACGTTAAAATATTTTAGAGATGGTCTGTAGCTAAAGGTGACCTTTAGTGTTTAGAGTTGATGTTATTCAACTGTCAGTAAATGACCTACGGTAACTAACAGTGACCTTTAAGCAAAACAATACTTGACAACACTGTATTATCTGTCAAAATTTGAATTTTACGAAGTGTGAAATCATAATTCATCAATCATAGTTCATAATATTAATACTTTGATCAAATAAACGTATTAGAAATACATTAAATCACTTTTATGTATTTACTTGGTTAATATACAGATATAATACTTTAATAAATTAGTAGGTAGGTACTAAACAATTATACATAACATAGAATGTAACAAATTTAATCGATTTAAAGTTGCCTAGTAGCACCTTTAGGTTTAGAGGTGACCTCTAGCGTTAGCGGCGGTAAAACTGATACTAGAATACAATTTTTAGAGCTCAACTCTAAACTGCGCTGAAGGTGACCTTTAAGTTTTAACGTTGACAGCAGAATACTACCCTAAATCTTTAGGTATACATTGAGCTCTGTTTGGTTTTTGCCAAAGCTTATTGTTATGTGACGCGATCGGAATCGACCATATGACTCCTTAACCCAAATACATACTTTAATAAATGTACTTGTTTGATTCTTATAGGAAATTTGGTTTTATTGAGTTAGTTAATTCAATTTTACACAATAATTAAAAAAATATTCAATAGGAATTAACAACAATTTATTTGGCTAACTGAATAAAAGTTTCTGACTTAAAATTCATTAATTTAAATATGTTGTAAATATTTTTCTTTTCATCTAGTTAAAAACTGCGTGAATATAATAATAGAATTTTTTCAAAGAAAATAAAGCGATGTGAATTTTAAACTTAGATAATGTCTGGTTTGATAAAAAGTGTGTGGCATTAGATTTGGCAAAAGTTAATAGTTTTTGGGAACAAAGGTAAACAAGTATAAATATCCCGTCTGATGTTTGACATGGACTAATCGCGAGGCGATAGTTAATTGGTGTGTAACAAAGGCTAGTTGCCGCTCTCCCACCATCTTGTAACATTGACAAATCCACAGAATTCGGCTTGTGTTGAAACAAAAGCCGAGCCGCGTTATTTGAATGCCTAAGGAGTACATCTCCCATCTATTAGTTCGAAGCATTTCGTTCAGTCGACAAAGACTCCATCGAATAATCGTGTTATTTAAATTTATAAGCTGCAAGATCGACAACCACCTTCATCATTACCTTAGTTTTAGTGACAAAACCAAGTTTAGGAAATGATGTGTTATAATAGTAGTTTGCACAACAAAAGTGGATATGATGTATATATCGCATGAGTGTGAAATTTCGAATTTGCATACGGTGCTTGCGACCTGCGACATTAGTCGCGTTCTTTTTATTATTTGCCTCATCTCACCTCAACAGCTCAAAGTGATTAAGTTTGCCATGAGTTGACTTGAGATTTTTGTAAAGTAAAAAGAACGACAACAAAATCCGTAGAACTGCCTGTTTGAAAATCCGAAATACTGTCACGAAAATATTAAATTGTCCATATCACTTATGTCATCATTTAATAATTGCTTGTAAAAATAAATTTAAAACATTATAATACATACTAAATAATCGCTACGTTTACTCCAATACAATATCTTTAATATTATCGGTCATTTTCTTTAAATAACCAAATAATAATATTATTAAATGAATAAACAAATAACATTTAATCATGCTTCAGAGTTTACATAATGTAACATAACATATCATAGCATAACATAAAAAATCTGATGTGGCCAGCACATTACTTTCCGTCAGTTCTATGTATTTTTCATAATACCATACTGTTAAATGTGCTTTAACAGTACTGTATGCTCAACCGATATGTGCATCAAAACAGCCACGGCCGTTATTTTTTATAACAGTACAATTATTAAAAATCATGTGTTCCAAAAAAAATCGCAGCGTCATGAAATTGTCATGAAGAGCTGTCACCTGTCAACATGCCATAGAAAATAGAATTTTAAGAAGATATTTTATGTTATTATGAAAAATACTGAACGTCACACGGCTGATATACAAATAACAGACACGGTTGATTATAAAATCTCAACTATCGCCTCGATTTTACAACATTCAACCTCACCTGTTATTTGCTACATATCAGCCTTATGACGTTAATAACTATTGTACAAATTCCACACAGAAAGTTTTTTTGCTAATGATTCCATATTTCCAGTACATTACCTTCAGTCAGTTTTATGTATTTTGTACAAATTCCATACAGAAAGTTTCTTGTAAGATTCTATATAATTCCATAGAATTATAACTCAAACATATTATGTAAATTGCACTTTGACATTGACATTTGTCAATCAGAATTTTCTTAATGTAGTATATATTTGATGCTTTGTGAAATTTAATTTCTTTATAATATTTTAACTCTATATCCATTGAATATGAAGTATAAAATGTAATCAAATCGCATAGAGAATAAAATATTCTTAAATATGCATTAAAACATTAAATGTGAAAAAGTGATATTTAATAGTATTTTTTCAAGAAAAACTGTTAAAATCTTCAAATTAGGGTACTTCTGGTCGACCAATTATAACCGAAATATAATCAGCTCTTCATATGGATCTAAAGATTTTTTGCAAATAATTCCATATTTCCAGTACATTCCCTTCGGTCAGTTTTATGTATTTTGTACAAATTCCATACAGAAGGCTTTTTGTAAGATTCTATATATTTCCATAATTTTATAACGCAAACATATTATGTAAATTGCACTTTGACACTGACATTTGTCAATCAGAATTTTCTTAATGTAGTAGATATTTGATGCTTTGTCAAATTTAATTTCTTCATAATTTTTTAACTCTATATACTGTTAAAATCTTCAAATAAGGGTACTTCCGGTCGACCAATTATAACCAAAATCTAATCAGCTCTTCATATGGATCTAACGAAAAGAAATACCCAAAAATTATAATTTTTGGAAAAGTGGTATTGGAGTTATGCCCTCCGAAATATCGTCACACACACACATACATACATTCATACTTACATATATACATACATACATCCATACATACATGCAGACATCATCGTAAAAATAGTAAAATCGTATTCCAGGGACTCTGAAACGTGCTTATTCATTAAAAACTCATCATCGAATTTTTTGATCAAAGACAATACCTTCCTTACCTAAAGATGACGAAAGGTAAAAAAATATGTAAACCGGTATAGTATTTCATAGTTTTCGTAAGAAACATAACATAACTTATCTTAAGAAAAAGTAGAATATGGCCAAATTTTATTTTCTTACTGATACGTTATGTTAATAAGTTATGTTTGGACGCGTACGTGAAATCGTCATGTACCACATTGCAAAACAACAGCAGAATAGCTGTCAATTCAGTTTGTGTTTGACTTTCAAGTTGCTGTTTTTGTGGTTTTTGTCAAGCTAACGTGGATGGAACATTATTAATTTCTCTCGTTGAGACATATTCGTTATTTGAAACTATAGGTTTGTTCCTACACGACTTTTTCGATGCTTTCATGTACGCATTCATAAACCGTTTTCTGCGCATGTCTTGTTAATGTACTCATTCAGACATATGTAAGAAACTTTATATGGTTGGAACGAACAACGGACTTGTCATACATTCCTAATTAATTACTTTCTCCTCTGCAGAAAAATAATCAGTCAATAAATTATCTAAAATCAGATATTAATTATTTATCGTATTGCATACCTAAATAATTATTGTTTTATTTGAGGTTGGCCAAATATCAAATCCATTTCTTCATCAGATGACAAATTTCAAATCACTCATTATGTTCACTTATGAAAACAGATAAATAATCATAGGTTATGCTTTGATATTTTCCTCGCACCGCTTGAAAATTGTGGTGTGCATGTGCTGACAAATAATAGTACACAGCACAGACCAGTGGATGAATCTGACAGTCCGCGGATGCATTCATGTACGCATCCGAAGTCTGTAGAAACAAAAATTCCAACAGCCGATGGACTATACTACAGTCGGTTGGAAGGATACTTTTGAAATACGCATGCGTGTGACGTACCTAGGACTAGTTGTAGGAACAAACCTTATGAAACCATCACTGACTGCATATGTTATATTAAGTTACGCTATGATATGTTTTGGTACGTTGTGTAAACTAGGAAGCAGGCTTTACAATAACCAAACTAATTGTATGTAACAGTCAGTGACAGCAAAACATTCATCCTCACTTTTCAACTGAGATTAAAAACTCAAGAAACACAACCTCTTACAGTGACTCAGAATCGGCAAGGAGGGTGCAACTCATATCACTTCGGTATTATTTTATCCCACCTCAGTTACGACAAAAAGAACGGTCAAAATTAGTGATAAATTGAGGTGAGATAAGACAAATATGTAAAAAGAAAGCAACTATTAAGACGGTGTTGGGTTTTGGCCAAAAAAATCATGAATTAGTAGGGAATTCTGAGGTGATGTGTTGTCGTGGTGAAAAATCCAAATTTGTTTCTCAGTCACCTCCCTTAAATTGATTCGACGATTATTAATCAAAATACCTTCAACTTTTGCTACATTTTAATCGGTAGTTGTCATCGTCCATGTCTTCATGGCCCTCTTGAAAATATTCTATTCTTGGATTTGATACAGCTTCTTCGCCAAAAGCCCTTGCAACATTTTTTATCATTTTACTTCACTATATACCATTTAATACACAAAATTGAATTCAGATTTTTTATTCCGTCATTTTTTAAATAAAAAGAATCATCAAGTGTGTTTATTACTTTTCCAAACATAAACTACGCGTCCAACGAACTTCACATACCAGAATAGCAACGTGATCAAAAACTTCTTTTCGGAGTTACGGCGATTCGGTCAAAAGGTTGTCGAGTGTTGAGTGCATGACTAGAACTCCATCTCCGATCTATTGGATTCTTCTATCTTTGGTATGCGATTTCATTGTTTCCTCATCGGACACAGGCTGCTCCGTCGTTAGCTGGATGAGCCGATATATCTTACTATGTCGTCGCATTCAATGACAATCGCTAGCCGCGGTATGGAGCTATTTAATATACATACAAATGGGAAACTTGTTTTTGCTCACATAGATAAATAACACGATCATCGACGGCCAATCTTCATTCGTTACAGAGATGGCGAGCGGTCAAGTGAAGCAGCACTACCACTCGTTACGTTTAATTGTTTCTACTGGGGAATTAGAACTAATCAGCCTCCGATACCGGCCGCAAACCAACGAGTCTATTTACTTGACAGCGATTGTTGAATTGTGCTCTCATTAACACTCAACGCACACAAATTATGCTACCGCTATAGTAACAAATACATCAGAAGTAATTGCTTTCTGAAAAGTAGCATTAAACGCATTATTTTTGTTAGGTTGTATAAACTGTCATCAGTGTCTCTACAAAGTTTAGTACGTTAATTTGTGACTTTTTTGGAAATTTTTAAATTAACGTATGCATTTTTTACCGTATTCTGATCAAATATCTTGACAAAAAGGGCTAACACAATAGACCATCCCAGAAATTTGAGCGACCACTACATTTACTTTTTGAACCAAAAAGTTAGTGCCGTTAAAAGGCGGCATTTCAAATTTATTCGTGACCCCGGTATTCTGTTTTAAATTTTAGAACTACACAGAACTTGTTAATATGAATTTAAGTATAAGATATGATTTCAATTCTTATTTTACAAATAAAAACTTATTTTACTACGTGAAAAAATGAAGTACATTCATTAATCAATTATAAAATTTTTATTACTATACCTAACCTAAGTTTTTATTTTCTAAACCAGACAAAACATTTCAAATGGTAATATTTTGTGGACCAGAAGTTTAGTACACGTCATAATTATTTAAAAAACGAAATCAACAAAACAAAAACAAAACTGTAAAATTGACAGAACTGTCATATAAACAAGGACGGGTATACGGCAATCGGCAGTTTTTGTCGCAATCTAACACTTGGCGCATGCGCTCTGAATTTCTGAAATGGTCTATTAAATTCTTGAAGAAATGGCAAATATTTTGGGAACATCTAGTCCTTCATATATACAAAGAAAAAAAGTGGGAAGCTGAATTTAAACGTAAGAGGGAAAGCATTAAAGATGATTTTCGCAACTTTTTCCAATGAAGAAAACATTAATTTTATTACCTTCTATATGGTAATGGCCAGTGGCGGGATTTGGGAATGGCAAGGGTGGGTAGTTGCCCCCCCCCCCATATTAGTAATTTTATAGCAAATATTTATAATTAAACAATTAATGCAATTGATAATTTAATCAATATTTTTAGAAATTAGAATAGTAATCATATACTTGAATTTGAAAACCAAAATATTATTGTACTTATTGATACTTAAAATGTCAACCACTTTTCAGTTCTCTAAAAATAAAAATTTATTTCATTTATTCAATTATTCTCAATAAAAATAGTTCAATATTTTTGGGGTTTGAAAATTTACATCTAAATAATTAGCATTAATAAAAATTCATTTAAAAATATTTACTTCATTAATACAAGACCTCCCCTCTTCCGAATTTATCGGTGTGGCTTTGAACTAGTACCTCATCTCCCCTATTCACCAAATATAGCTCCATCAAACTTACATATATATTCGAAACTTAAAAAACATCTTGAGGGAATCGATTTTCGTCCATTAAAGCAGTTTTATCAGCCATAACGAAGCATTTTATCCTGGATCTTGGCATTACAACATCAAGCATCGATGAACCAAGTGTACAATGTTACACTCGATACCAGAATCCGGGCATTGTCCAAAAAATTGTTATTTTAATATTTGAAAATTTCAAAACCCGAATTTTACCACTTCAACGGATATTACAATGCGAATTGAATAATACTGGGAATGGTAAGGTTATGTTTAAATAAATCCACAGCGCGCTGTGGCCGTTTTTAAAATTTGGGAATTTTTAGTTCAAAACTAGTTATGCGCAAATTTTTCGAAAAATGCCCGAATTTGAAGTGTAACATATTATACACTTAAAATATACATATCCTGCTTCAAATAAAAGTTGTACAACTTAAAATTCTGCATGTGAATCAATAAGCAAAATTAATTTAGCATGCTATCTATACGGGCAGAAATTAGCTATGAAAAGGTAGAAAATCACCTGTAATATAGCAATAGCTATAGAACTGAGACAATATTTACAAATGTTTAATGACTGTATTACACTTAACGATAAATCGACCGATTTATTGATTGACTGCGACCTTCAATTTATCGTTTTATGTAAAACAGAAAAATCGATCGATTTATTTACGAAAATAAATAGATCAATAAATTGATAAAATAGAACGAGCTCTATTTTCCGCGATTTTTCGACGATTTTTTTAGAGAATTTTTGGTTACTTTTCTAATGTCAACTCTATATTATTTGACATTTTAAACTATATTTAATGTGTGCTTGATTCCAAGGTTATAATTACATATATTCATTAATTTTTATTAATTTTTAACAAGTACGCTACAAGAAAGACTACACTTCAAAAAACTACAAGAAAACTGAAGCGCTGCTAGGTTAAACTTCAACCTCACAAATATATAAAATAATATTGAGAAGTTGGTAGTCCTAATTTCAACAAAAATAAATTAATAGAAAATCGTTAGAATTATTATTTGAGATCCAACCTAAATGTTTACATCGTAGAAATGGGCTTTAGGATCCAGGAGAAATTTATTTAGCGCCACTTTCACAATTGATGGATAAACTATGATATAGCTATAGGAGGTATAACTTTATCCTAGCAACTATACCTTCGATAAACAAGACTGTCTTTTACGATGCATTTTTATCTATCAGATACGAGCCCTAACCACTATATGTTCGGACGGGCAGATTTTTTTAATAAATAATCTATTTTTATTGTATACATAAAATTATTTCTGTTCTGACTACTTTTATTTGTTAGGCGGATCAAATTACTATATTTTCCACCCCATTATTTTGATGTTTACGAATTTTAAATATGAATTAAAAACACAATTTTGTCGGTCTGATATATTTCTTGACCACTAAATGTTCGGACGCCTAGGTAATGTTAACAATATGGATGGTAAAATTAGTGATAGTATAGGCGCAGGAAGAAAAAACTGTCATTAATAATTTTTGTCTGTTGGTTTTGACATTTTCTACAATAATCATGGTTCGTGGATTAGCAACTTTTATAAAAAATACGCGAATTAATTGTTAAAAACATAATGAAGGCATGTCGATGTCGTAAATTGCTTCTGACCTTGAAATACCAAAATCAACGATTGGGGACATCATCAAGAAACAACAAGAAGCGGGTACCCTAAATATTAGGGGAAAAAGTTCCGGGCGTCCACGATTAATAAATGAAAGAAAAATAAGAGTTCTGGTCAAAATTTGCAAGGAGCGAAGAAGATCAACCTTACGGGACATTACAGCCCTTTGGAATCAACAAACTGGTCTAAGTATTGGCAGAGAATGTTGTCGGGGTTGAATACACAAATCTGGACTCAGTTTTTATAAGGTATGATAACATCAAAGTTTAGTAAAACAAGCGTGACATTCTGATAATTTTTGAAGGCTAAAGAGAAGCCTTTACTAACAGAAAAACAAAAGAAAAACGTCTTGCTTGGGCTAAAGAAAGGATTTTATGGACTGTTGAGGACTGGAGCAAAGTGATATTCAGTGATGAGGCCAAGTTTGACATTAGTGTAGGAGATTGTAGGAGGCGTGTAATTAGAAGCAAATCAGAGACGTTTCATAAAGACTGCTTAAAGCGTACAGTGAAGTTTCTTCAAGGAATTATGGTTGGGGCTGTATGTCGGTGAAAGGTCTGGGAAAATTACATTTTGTAGATGGGACAGTTAATGCATCAAAATATTATAACATCCTGGCAAACTATCTGATACCAACCATTCATAAATTGCATCCTAATGAACCAAACATAATTTTTCAACAAGACGGCGCTTCCTCTCATACTGCCAAATCTACAAAAAAGTGGTTTGCACTATTCCGGATCTTCGTACTAAAATTCATGAAATTTGCGACTCATTTTCTACAGAAGATTGTCAGGAGCTTATATCAACAATGCCATAGAGAATAAAAGCAGTAATTAAGGCAAAAGGAGATGTTACGCCGTATTAAAAATAACTGTTGGATTTTTTTCTGTCCGCTTGATTGTTCAGTAATATTTCAATTTGTGTTTAATTCAAATTAGTTTAAGATATTTGTTACTGTAAATAAGTCTGAATAAAACGTTCAAATGAGTAGAAGCATAATACAACAATAAAAAAAAAGAATTAATCGAAAAAAAAATTACCGACCAAATTCTATTGATTGTCCATCGTCCGAACATATAGTGGTTAGGGCTCGTAGTTATACCAGGAATTACGTTAAATCACTTTAGGTTGGTATTGATACAATAAAATTATCTTCTTCTTAGACTATTTTTCTTCAATATTGTTATTATTTCTGCCTTCTAATTTGCATTTTTCACAATGTTAGATTATATAAACGATGTTTTTGATTCTGAGAGTGATGATGAAATACTTCATTGACATCTGTCAAACGTATGAATTACAACACATCGTTTGTGTTTACGTGGTTACCATAAGAACCAGGGATAAAGTTATCCGACGTTTATACGACCGATTTCCATGGGATAAGAAATACTGGTGTTTATTCTATCTGAGGTTTATCCGAGGTTTGTAAAATTTCCAATTATATACCTGCTACAGCGTTATACGAGGTTTATCTAATAATTGTAAAAGTGGCCCTTAAACGAAGAAAGAATTGTGAAAAATTCATGGACCTCGCTGGGATTCGAACCCAGATCCTCCCAATCGCTAGTCGGGCGCTCTACCAATTGAGCCACGAGTTCCCGTTGAACGGCGATTGGGGGGCTCTGGGTTCGAATCCCAGCGAGGTTCATGAATTTTTCACAATTCTTTCTTCGTTTAAATAAATTTCTCCTGGATCCTAAAGCCCATTTCTACGATGTAAACATTTAGGTTGGATCTCAAATAATTATTCTACGTGTGTGTGACGGCTTAAAGTTCACAATACTATAATATTTACTGCGCAATGTTAGCGTTGAGTATTAATCTCTCAAATTGTGAGAGTGTAGTCGTTACGATTTGTAAAAAGGCTTGTGAAAGATTCATAGACTTCAACGGGAACTCGTGGCTCAATTGGTAGAGCGCCCGACTAGCGATTGGGAGGCTCTAGGTTCGAATCCCAGCGAGATCCATGAATTTTTCACAATTCTTTCTTCGTTTAAATAAATTTCTTCTGGATCTTAAGCCCATTTCTAGATGTAAAGAAAATCGTTAAGTGTAAATTCTCAACGACTTGTAAGATAAATTGATCGATTTATCCGTAAATAAATTGAACGATTTATCGTTAAGTGTAAAACCGCTACCAATGAAAAAAATATATTCGGTTTATTGAATCACTATTTTTGGGATGCATTAGCATGTAATAGCTATTTGTGTATTAAGAGCGCAAAATGGGACATTGTCGATTGAGAGGTTGTTGACGCGCGACGCAGGAGCGCGGCATTCTCTCGAAATTTCAATTTGCGCTCGAAACACACACACAGGATTTTTTCTACAGTCCTCCGCCATAACAAAAAATAATAAAATGTACACTTTGTACTCAATAGTTTTGCAGTGAAGATAGGAACGTATTCCAGATATTGTTTAGGCTTTCGTTTCTTCAAAAAATTAATGCCAATTTTGTAATGAATATTATAAGTTTGTTTTATAATTTATTTGTTTCAAGTACGTTAACCTAGTGCAGTGGCATTGAAAAAGTGGATGTCGATTGGGAGCGTTCACGACAAACTTTTGCAGGTGGCAGCACAACTGTTCACACAATTTATTTTATATTAAATTTTAATTTATCGTTATTTTCTATTCTTCTTGAGCTATTGCTTCAATCTAATCTAAGCATTTTATACTTTCGTTTTTGTAAATAAATGCCCTATTTTATTTTCACAGCAGTGCGGCATTTTGTTTGGTTATGTAATATACCGACAGAGCAGTTATATGTCAGATTGGCTTGTGGTAAATGTGTAACTACAGTGCTGACTAAACGGTTCTATTAAGAATGTAGACAAGTGACATTTTTCAACATTGTATAGTTGTAAAGAAATTATGACAGCGAGCGTTTTTCCTACTTTGTCGCGCATGAGCGGCAAAGTGACATTTTGCGTTGACAAAAGCGAGCGCAAATGGCTACTTTGTATATAGACTGTAGAAAAAATATATAATACCAGATTACTATCTTTAAATAACAGCCTGTATATACCAATTTTTGAATAGTTGATAATACAGAATCATTTCTGAAAGTATTTATTTATGTATGTAGCTAAAATCTGCACACATTTTCCCCTATTCTGCAAACCGTTTCATGTAAGACATCTTACAACCCTTTAACCTGAATTTGAAACCGGCTGTAACCTCAAAAAATCTGTATCCTCCGTCTCTTGCAATTAATATTAAAATCACAGCTAAGCAAACAAATCTGCTTTATTACATTGACAAAGCCTCTCTGTTGCTTGCAACCCAGTAGCCTAAAAAACCAAAACCAAGGGTAGAAACGTGCAAGCAATCACAATGCATTAAATCCCCACAACAAGCCGTCGCCGTCGCGCTATCGACTGTTGACAAATGTCTCCGGTTTGGCTCGACAAAGCCGCAGATTCCGATGTTTGGTTGTAACACTGCGAATGTGAAAAGAGAAGGGAGTTTCCTGAGTGCACTCAATCGTTTGTCATTAGTAAAAAATGATGATTGAATTGAACTATTGTATGGGATACAAATAAGAAAAATTGGGTTTAAATTGAAAGAATTCCAATGAATAAAAGATATACGAAAGTCATACTGAATTATTATTACTATACAATATTACTCGGATCAATTTTTTATTTTCTATATCTTGAAGTTTTTTAGAATGGTTGATAAATAATATGTTAAACACACAGAAAACCATGCAATAAATATGTAACTAATTTAATGAGAACTTTGTAAAATACACAATGACAAGTAACACGTCAATTCGATTATTTCAATATGTGACAAGTACATATAAACAAATTATCTAAGCATACTCTTCTGAATTCCATTATTATCTCCAACACTCTCCCTTAATGCAATTCGGAAGTATTTGTCAGTCCAAGCAGTTGTAGCATTTTCTTGTGTCGTGGTCCATGAAGATTCTTTGTCATCACGTCAGCTGGCATATCTTCTGTCGAAAGATACTGCAAATCGACTAACCCATCTTCTATAGCATCTCTAATGAAGTGGAATCTAATGTCAATGTGTTTTGACCTTTTGTTGAGCACGTGATTCTTGGATAATTCTTGCGCAGATTGATTATCATTAAACAGCACAATCGAATCTTCACTTATTGATAATTCCGAAATCAAACTTTTGAGAAACTTCGCTTCTTTCGCTGCCTCGCTCAGTGCCATGTATTCAGCTTCTGTGCTGGATAAAGCCACAGTACGCTGTTTCTTGCTTTCCCATGTCACTGCGCCTCCGCAAAGTTTGAATACATATCCGCTGTATGATCTTCTGTCCATTTTGTCATTTCCCCAATCTGCATCCGCAAATCCAGTTAAATTTGTATTCTCTTTTTGATATTTTAGACACAAATTCATTGTTCCTTTTAAATATCTCAAAACTCGTTTTGCTGCATTCCAATGTTTTTCAGTATAACAACAATTGAACTGACTCAATACACTTGCTATGTGTGCAATATCAGCTCTACTAGTTATACTGAGATACATTATACAACCAACCAATTCTCTATACGGCTGATTAAAATTTGTTTTTATATTATTTGTTTCTTCATTTACGAGTATTAATCCTGGATCTGCTGGCGTAGCAATTGCCTTGGAATTCAACATATTGAATTTTTCTAAAATACGTTTTATGCATGTAGATTGATCTAAATACAAACAATCCTTCGTCCTCCTCAATCTCATGCCTAAAATGTGTTGTGCTTTTCCTAAATCTTTCATTTTAAATGTTGACATGAGCTCTCCCTTAATTGCCACTTTTTCTTTCTTATCATTGCAGAATATTAGGAAATCATCTACATATAATGCAATTATGCACATTTTATCATTATTATAACGATAATATACACATGGTTCTGATTCAGATCTTGAGAAATTCATTTTTAATAAAACATTGTTAATTTTATCATACCATGCTCGTGATGACTGTTTCAACCCATAAACTGCTCGTTTTAAAAGACATACTTTATTTTCTTTTCCTTTTACAACGAAGTTTTCTGGTTGTAACATATACACTTCTTCTTTCAGTTCTCCATTTAGAAAAGCGGTAGAAACATCCATGTGATCTATATCAAGATTTAATTTTACTGCTAAAGCAAGTAATAATCTTATGGAAGAATTTCTAACTACGGAAGAAAAAGTTTCATTATAATCGATTCCATATTGTTGTGTAAAACCCTTTGCTACAAGTCGAGCTTTATATCTGTCTATTTTTCCATTACAGTCTTTCTTTATTTTGAATATCCATTTACATTTTACAGCTGTTTTTCGTTCAGGAAGATCTTCTAAAATCCAAGCATCATTTGCTTTGAACGAAAGATACTCCTCTTTCATTGCAGCTATCCATTCTTTTGAATTCGCACTTGACATCGCTTCTGCGACTGTTTTTGGTTCTTTTTCATCACACGTCGTATTAAACACCAAATAATTTTCAGAGCTCTTCGGTATTTGACTTCTTAAAAAATACCTTCCTTCAATCTGTTCTTTTTGGATTTCATCTGTTCTTCCATTTTCATCAGAATTTATTTCTTCTTCTACTTCATTCATTTCAATCGTTGATTCGTCAACCATCTGTTCTGAATCCTCAATCATCTGTTCTGATTCATCTTCAGAGTCAGATTTAAAAAATACTTTTCTTTTTTCTGGAACAGTGTCTTCAGTTTCAACTCCAACTTGATTCTCGATGAATATGACATCACGAGATGTGATTACCCTTTTAGGATTCCTTACATCCGTCAGGCGATAAGCTTTTGATTCAGAACTGTAACCAATAAAGATAAGTTTTTTACTTTTTGAATCCAGCTTACCTCTAAACTGCTTCGGAATATGAGCGTATGCTGTACATCCAAAAACTCTCAGATGTTTTAGGTCTACTTTATTTCCCGTCCATGCTTCTTCAGGGGTCTTATTTCTTACAGCTTTTGTGGGTGAGCGATTCTTTAAATAAATAACAGTATTTGCCGCTTCAGCCCAATAGCCTTTACTTAATTTACTATCATCCAATAAGGATCTTGTTCTCTCCATTATAGTTCTATTGGCCCTTTCTGCAACTCCGTTCTGCTCCGGTGAATAAGGAGCACTTGTTTGATGTTTAATGCCATGCGTATTGAGATAGGCTCTAAACTGTCCATTTACATATTCTGTGCCGTTGTCTGTTCGTATACTCTTCAGATTTTTCCCTGTCTCTTTTTCCACAAGAATTTTCCATTCCTTAAATTTTTCGAATGTTTCGTTCTTGTTCTTCAAGAAATATCCAAATGTTTTCCTTGAATAATCATCCGTTAGAGTGAACATATAACGAGCACCACCATTTGAACTTACGCTCATTGGTCCACACAAGTCAGAATGAACTAACTCTAATATTTCATTTGCTCTTGCACCCTTCATATTTCTATTAAATGGGGTTCTTGTTTGTTTTCCATTAATACACGGAATACAGGGATTTCCAGGGTCTTTAAAATTAATACCAGTTGCCATCTTATTTCTTAAAAGACGCATTGATTTTCTATTTAGATGTGCTAATCGACGATGCCAAATTTCTTCATCATTTTGGTAATTTCTATTCATAGCTTGGTAAGTTACATTCACAGACGTTTCGTTATTATCTCTAAATGCCATATAATCATAATTTATATTTAATTTGTACAGACCACCTGAACAACTTGCATGAGCTTTAATCTGGCCTTTTATTGTGCATTTATTTTTATCGTAGATTATACACCCTTTCGATGAAAAAACAACTAGTAAACCTTTTTGTACCATTTGATGAACTGACAGTAGATTCAGTTTTAAACCAGGTACAAAAATAACGTCCTTAACTTTTACTTTTCCTTGATTAATAATCACTGATGTGTCACCTTTACCTTCACTTTTCAGTTTTTCATTATTTGCCATTATGACGTTACGTCCTATCATGTCTGTTTTATAATTCTCGAGACATTCTTTTTGTCCTGTCATGTGATCTGTGCAAGCTGAGTCAATATACCAATGTATAGGATCAGTCTTCGTAGCCAATGCAGAAAGCATACACCAATTATTATTGCTATTTTTAGATTTTTCGTTTGACTTTCTGTAATCTTTGCTACCTTTATACTGATTTTCATTTTCCTTGGTACATTGTGAAGCTTTATGACCTATTTCATGACATCTAAACATTTAAAAATAAACTTTCTAGGTTCATACCTTTTCTTCATTTTCGCAGCTAGTGCCACATCCTTAGATCCTTCAGAAGATATTTCACTTTTAATGTCTTCTTGTAATAATTTGCTTTTAATCAAATCACTGGTTAAATTTGTACCAGAATTTTACAATGCCATTACCATAGGATCATATGTGTTTGGTAAACCATTTAACATTAAGACAGCTAGAAATTCGTCTTCTATAGGTTTACTGATGTCTGCTATTTGTTGAGCTACTGTCATTATTTGTGTTATATAATTTTCCATTGTCTTAAAATGCTCGTTTTAGATTAAAAAGGATTCTTAACAGACTAAGTCTTCGAACGAGACCTTTATCTTCATAAGCTTTTTGAAGATTCTGCCAAGCTTCTTTAGCAGTCTTGGCTTCTCTCACATGCGCGTAACAAGATGATTTTACATGTAAACATATTTTTGCAAGGGCTTTTTGGATTTTGTTATTTTCAATTTTAACATCTTTCCCGTGTTCGTCTACCGGTGTTTCTATACAGGACCACAAATCTTCATGAATTAAACACATTCTCATGGCAAATTTCCAATTATTATAGTTAGATACGCCATCTAATAACTCAATTTGTGTATATTTGTCCCCCATCGTGCTTACTGTAACACTCAGAATAAAGAACACAATGTAAATTATAACTTAATTCTTCTTGTGCCCTGGGCCCATAACCTTTTAGAATGGTTGATAAATAATATGTTAAACACACAGAAAACCATGCAATAAATATGTAACTAATTTAATGAGAACTTTGTAAAATACACAATGACAAGTAACACGTCAATTCGATTATTTCAATATGTGACAAGTACATATAAACAAATTATCTAAGCATACTCTTCTGAATTCCATTATTATCTCCAACAAAGTTAACTTTAGGTAGGAGAGTAGATATATTTAAATATCTAATTACTTTTTTCTAACTTCTATTTATGACGTAGAGGTGGTAGGTACTAAATGTAATAGGCTATGAAATGCGCAGATCACGAAGAGAGACAGCTAGAGATAGGTCAGGCATTGGGCTCATGATGTTTGTCACTAGCTTTAGCACTTTTATCTCGTTACACGCTGAAGGCTAAAGTAACACCTAAACAAATTATTATACAACTACGCAAATCGCGAGTTACAATTAATTTTAAATTAATCAAATAATTTTCTTTAGTTTTTAGCAAAAAAAAAAAAAAATGTAAAAGTAATAGCACCCCTTCATACATACTAGATTTAAAAATGTCTAACTTTTGGTTCTTTTTGGACAATAAATTACAGGGTAGGACTATTTTTATTATTATTTTGATAGCATTCCAAGAGAAGATTGCTTGGGAGCGAAAAGAAAAAATCTGATGTGGCCAACCCAATACCTCGCGCTGTTTAATTTTTATTAATTTAAATATACATACGTACATATTTAGTTATGCTAGAAACTGTATTAACATCCATTCAGTGTATATGGTTGTTGGTTCCATTCCATATAACTTTGGTTCCATTTACTATTTTCTTTTTAAAACGTTGCTATTATTAATTTGAAATGACATTTATATGTCAGTTACATACATTTGTGATATGAACTTTGTAACCAAGGAGTTGTTTGTTTAAAGCGTAGGCTCCGAGATTTAAATTATAGATAGTTTTATAAATTTATCCATAAAATATATAGAAAAAGTATTTATGCAAATCTGTAGAAATTTAATAATCTTTAATTTTTATAATAACACAAATCTCGAAGGTATTTTTCGAAGAAAAACTATTTTGAGCTTCAAGTAAAGTACCATTTCCGGTTATATGATTTACACCAAAATCTAATGACTTCTTCCCATATTAGAATAAGGTAGAAATACAAGGTATCAAAATTTTCTAATTGATAGTACAACACACACACACACACCCACACACATACACACCCACACACATACACACCCACACACACACACACACACTCACACACACACACGCACACACACACACGCGCACACACACGCACACGCACACACACACTCACACTCATACTCACACTCACACTCACACTCACACTCACACTCACACTCACATTCACACTCACACTCACACTCACACGCACACACATACATAGGGTCCTTAAAACGTGGTCATTTAGCAAAATCTCGATATGCAATTTTTAGCACGATCCCTATACTTCCATTGCCAAGGGTAACGGGAGGTAAAAATGGTGAAGTGTATTATTGTTGAAGCGAACGATTTGAAATATATGTAAGACGCACATATTTTTGCGAATATCGAAAAAATATTTTATAATAGACTTAGTACATCAACAAATATTACCCATAAATTGTAAAATTTCATGTATATTTATTAATGTTGAAAAGAAATGTTAAATGAGACTTATTTCAAAATTATATTCATCTGATCATATTCGATAAATTACCTAGCCGCATTTTGAAATAATTACATTTTTCAAAAAGCTACTAACACTTTTGGTCATATTTGTAGTTCATGATCTGAATTAAGATTCACGATACCCTTTATGAATACTTCTGGCGCCAGATGATGGATTTAACATATTACATATAAATTATTTTAATTTCATTTGTAAGAATTTATTAAATTCCTACAAAAGCAAAAAAAATCAGCATGCACGGTAGTCTTTTTTGAAATAAATATTCATAATTAATTGCGCTCTTATACGAAATACGTAGTAATTTGTTCATATCATCATTTAAATTGTATTAACCGTGTGTATTTTTCATTTAAATAGCTTTATTAGTAATAATTATGTGGATTTTTATGTTATTTTGAATGCAGTGCAAATGCAGCAATGAATAATGGGAAATGATTATCATTTCTGTAATTATACACCGCTTCTTTAAACGATTCCGAAGACAGGAAATAACTTATTATTATATTTAGGCTTACAACGTGAAAACATACAAGATTGCTATCTAAAATTTACCAAACAAATTAAATAAATCTTCGTCGGTGGATCTGGTTGTCAAACAAAATGGGAATCATTTTATACTCGTAAAGGTTATAATTATGTCGAAATCTTACGCATAGCACTATTAACAGTCGATCACACTAGTTTCACTACAGCAATTGGATTCTACTTATATATAAAAGTTAATTATATCATTATATAAAATGCTATCTTTTCACTAGTATATAATTTATTTAATTTATAAATAATACTTTGATTTCCCTATTTACATTTTATATAGTCCATATTCAAAGTCAGGAAACAGTCAAAAATTGCGTTCTCATATCTATAATGTGTATGAGTAATTATATGAATTAAATCATTAAATTAAATTTTTGATTAACGCAATACTCATCGATGATACGAACAATAGTTATTTGTATCACTAGTCCAGAAACTGAACATTTGCAAGATCGAGTTTATTTTGACAGGCCGAGCTGAAAGCGAGGCCTGCAAATACGAGATCTCGCAAAACAGTTTCTGGGCGTGTGATACACAAGATTTTTTGTACCGACTTCTCCATAAATTCTTCGTATATTTCTCTACACGTTATTATATGTTACATAACCTAAAAAATTAACATATATTTTTATCGGTTTTGCCTTGAAAGTTTAAGTACAATTACTTACATTTGAGCTTAAAATGCGTAATTATTTTATATCTATTGAAAATACAACATACAAACATTAGTTATATATATATATATTTTATATACTTTCGCATATTTTTAATGACAGATTGCAGAAACTCAATTGTATTACGTGAAGTTCGTTGTAGTTACAAAACAAAACTAGTCCTAAAGTTAGAAATTATTATTAATCTATGCAAGATGTCAGTAATGACAGCATATTATTATTTTTATGACAAAATTTAGTTATTTAAGTTACAACAATTAAAGATTTAGCCCTAAAATTTGTAAACATTTTGCTAATTCTTGTGTTGAAATTAATCTTAAATTGACATATCACCAGAACAGTAATGCCAACTCCTTTTGCCGGCCTAGGTCAGCAACAACGCATTTCTGGACGATTTTGAGCTATGTAATACTAGTCAAAATGAACGGAGATACGAAAAATAAATTTTTAATATGCAACTGAAAGGCTGAAGTGTCGTAACAAATGATATAAGTATACTATTATTCACGAAAGATGACTATTCAAGGTCATTTGTTCGAAGAAAGAATACACAGCACTTTTGTATTAAAAAAGGTAAGATTATTTGACGTATGTCTATTTAATTTGTGTGGTGTAACAGTTATACGTAAACAGTGCCATCACTTTCTAACACACTAAAAATAGGAGTGACGTATGTCGTAGAGTTACACACATGTAATTATCTACTATACTGCCCTCTGCACTGATGTTTATCCAGTGGCGTTGACATTCAAATCAAATTATTATTTTATGGTTTACGTCAAGTATATATTTTTGTTTTACGCAAAAACGTAGATGAAGAAGATAAAACTTTGTAAAAAGCATTATTAAAAAGAAACAAAATTTTCGAACAAAATACATGTATTTTTTCAGTTTAAATGTACCCACAAATATTTCGCGTTGCACGCCTATGGGTATGAAATGCAGTGAAGTTATCTGTAAATCATATTATTTCAGACGGCTCATGAATGACCTTGAATAGTCATCTTTCGTGAATAATACTTAACCCTAAAATTCCAGACGTGGTTGAAATATAAAGTCAAAGATTAAACATGTAACAAGTTTTATAGCCGTTGTCAGTTCAAGCAGCTATCTTCTGCCCGTGCTTAATGAATCAGTTTTTAATATTTGCTAACTTTACAATCGAACCCACAGCTTGTCAAGTTGTGACTAAAATCGTACAGTAAGTGAAATTTAACAACAGATGTACAAAAAATAAATTAAATAAATAAATACTTCGCTAAACATTTTTAAACCCACATTAAATAAATAAAAATGTTCCAAGAATATTAATAAACGAAAAAGTTGCTGCTATCGCAGTTGTTTCGTGCAAAACACTGGTTAAATAATTTTAAAACATAAAAATAACAATATTCGTTTTCCGGGAATGGACTGTGTCATATTTTGAGTCGGAGCTCAACGATTCGCCCGCAGTCGTATGGGGCATCTTCAGGAGCAAGGGGGATAGTACTGTCTTGAACAAGGTTACCCGACGTGTCAACCACGCTAGGGGCCGAGTTTAAGCAACATGTGGAAACCGGCGATTCTCGGAACACGACACGCCCAATCTACCATTACGAACTCGATTCCCATTGGTGCTCATTAGCTTTGCTCATTTACTGTATGTTTAGATTAGTATATAACTGTCTTCTCGGCCTTCCTTTCGTCACTTGGTTTATTTGGCCTCTAGCGTGGTTTACACGTCGGGTAACCTTGTAAACTGAGTCTCCCCCTTTGTTGCTTAAACTCGGCCTTTAGCGTGGTTGACACGTCGGGTAACCTTGTTTAAGACAGTACTATCCCCCTTGTTCCTGAAGATGCCCCATACGACTGCAGGCGAAACGTTGAGCTCTGACTCAAAATATGACACAGTCCATTCCCGGAAAACGAATATTTCTCATGACTCAGACTGTGGAAGCCTACGCAATTATTTCATAAAAATAACACTCAAATCTTTTTAAATTTAAATTCTTCAATTATTGACATTCACAATAATTGACATATACAATACATAATCTTCCTCCTAGTCACTGTCTTTTCTGCTTATATGCGAGGGCTGTTATATCGTAACTTCTTGCCATCACGAGATCCAGCTGAATAAATAAGCCACAAGCCACCGCCACCGGCCATTTGAAAAACTCTACATAATTAATTAATGTAAATTATCTGGAACTGATATCCATTAGTGTGAAAGGGACGT
Source organism: Harpalus rubripes (assembly GCA_963082715.1). NCBI lineage: Eukaryota > Metazoa > Arthropoda > Insecta > Coleoptera > Carabidae > Harpalus > Harpalus rubripes. Next base: position 67,955,715 of record OY720450.1, read on the forward strand.
TCAGAAGCGTGCTTACTACACGTCACATGTTCCTTCCTCTCTCACCGTACAAGTACAGACGAGAAAGACATGTCAAACTGATATAAGTCAATTAGGCTGATGTGGAAGCGGAACAATGAAAATGCGATTAGCGAGATGCGATGCAATAGATACAAGAAAATAGATATTTGCGCAGAAGAAACTATTAGTATTTTAAAAACAGAAGCATATGTTGCAGAAGAAATAATAGGGATTAAAATTCCAGTATGTAATTTTTAAGGTAAATAAAGTTGTCTCCCCATCTTAAATTAGTTATGAAATAATAATACAATTAATTGCGATCTCTATGCGCTTATATGCACCACAAAAGAATCCATCACACCAAAGTAACAAAATTGAACTATGGATCATTTATATTAAAACTACGACTAAAATTGTAGGTATAACTAGGGATTATCAAAGTTTAAAAATGTTATTAGTATTTAAAATACTCAAGTTCTTCACGCCCTTAATCTTGTTTTAGCATGTATGTATCCTCATCTACTCTATTCGAAATTCTTACTAGTTCAAGCCTTCTGCTGTTGCCTTTTTTAAACCAGGAATCCATAAGCCATTGTCAAGTAAATGATTGCCGAAAATAACTAAACAACGAACATAAGCTAAATAATAATAAATAACACATGCGTTTGTATGAAAATGATAATATCTATCATCATGTTTATGAATGACATAGGATGCCAATGGCAATCAAAATCTGGTCTATAATACGGGGTATACGAACTTCATCAAATTTAGAGAAAAGATTAATATATTATTAATACAGAGTTAGAAATAGGTAACACAACTGCTTTTATCAAATTTCTTTTCTGTGCGAGGTAATACGAGTACAAGCATTGAATGCGAAGGAGAAAGGTCTGTACCTACCCATCAGAAATACTAGTACATATAGTGTTTGTATTAATCCAAATTCAGTATTCTATTTTTTTAACGTTTTAAAAGTGCCTTGAAACCTATTGTTTACATACCTGTCAAAATGTGTATATTTTCATACATAATATAACAAGTGATATCACGGTTCATATATACCCATTATTTTATGTCTCAGTAAAGTATTATGAACTGTTTATTGCTAGGATACGGTGTATATAAACATATCTATAACAACCGGGGCATAATGGGAGGGCATAATATTTCATATGCTCTCATTATAATCCGGTCATCGTTTTATAGACTTTAAATTAAAAATAATATGAACGGTATATAATGAATTTATTTTCTTTTTAATTATAATTCATTACAATAATAATAAGGATTGATTACAACAATTAATACATTAAGAAAACAGCTTTGAAAGCACAACACAGAAATCAATTTTAATTTAATTATAATACTTAAAATTGATTATCAAAAAAACCTGAAAAAGCCGTTTACTTTCACCACACATGAAATAAGTCTGTCGAATTGCAGACTGTAATGTTTCGCACTCATTTTTGACAGATCACGGATCACAAATTTTTTTGGGGACCATGTTTATCCACGTTTGAATTCATTTTTGATATTATTTACCGTCACATGTGACACATCCAAAGCCGTACAAGCTCTCTAAAATGTAATAATATTCACAAATAAGTGCATAAGAAATAAAGAACTGAGATCTGTCATGCGACAACGAACCTCAAAATATAATACTTACATCTTCTACAGACGAGAATGGAATAATTAGGAAATCATTTATACGCTTGTCTTCCTCAAAGTATACAGAAACATTCAAAATAAATTCTTTACACCGTTTCGACAAAATATCTTTCGAAACATCAAATTCACCCATTCCACCATCTCCAACGATTGAAAACGTTGGTGTTTTAAAAATAAATAAATGTTGATAAACAAAACAATTAAACAACATCCTTAGCAACGTCAAAGCTTAAGCATTATTGTAATCAAAATTATTATAAATGAAAACTTATTTCACATAATCTAGTGAGACATAAAATCTTGTATGCACCACGAGCGTTACTAGATGATAATCGGGCTATAGACTAGAGGTGGGCGCGTGAGTAACTTTTTGTTCACGATCACGCACGCTCACGGAACTAAAAATTTAATCACGACCAATCACGCACGACTTTTTATGTTTGATACACGATCACTCACGCTCACGATTTTATTTTGGCACTCACGCCCGATCACGCCCGGCGGGTCACGTTCGTGTCACGTAATTGTTTCTATGTACATTTAAGCCTGCTTAACACAGTCGTAAGTTGTTATCAAATTTGTTAACAAATTGGTAATAACTTAGGTAACAGATTGGTTTCATTGGAAACGAATGTTTATGTATAAATATAATTATGTTCTATTCCTTCACAAATATCATTATAAATTTTGTAACAAATTTGTTAACAAAATTATGATCGTGTCAGACTGGCTTAAAGATTTGTATATCTTTAGTGATATCAGAGCAACTGTGTATACAATTTTGGTTACAACAATAACACTATTTTTATGCAAATATACTGTTGATGACATATTTGTACATAATAATGATAAAAAGAATGTAAAGTAAAAGATGGAAATTGACAATTTTTTAAATAAATAATTAGAAGAAAACTTGTACTCACGCCCGATTAAATTTCAATCACGCCTGATCACGCACGATAATTTTTTTGTGCCTCGCGCTCACGTCCAATCACGACGCAAAATTTAAATTATACTCACGATCACGCGGGTCACGTCGTGACCCATCGTGACCCGACAAAATCACGGCCCGCGCCCACCTCTACTATAGACCCTCGGGCTAGATCCTCGTCGCCCTCCTGGCATTATCATAGTAACGCCCTTGGTACATAAAATATTAGATAAGCAACTTTTTTCCTAATAGACTTTTTCTTCATGTCTTCCAAAATCCTAGTTTATTTATAAAAAGATTTATTTGTCTTATTTTGGAACGATTTCACGTGTGAAAGTTCTTGAAATATATTCAAATACAACCTCTTAAATCATCAAAATAGAAATTTAATTAATTCCAATATTTAACATATTGCTCGACATATTGGCTGTAGTATAATTCATGGTAGTTTTTAAATAATTTAAAATTAAGAATGATAATAGTACAAAGCAGTGTTTTCATTAATGATTGAAGTTAATGTCCTGCTTTGAATTGTGTAGGTAATCAGGTAAACAGCACTCCACAGGGTAAAATGCCATCGTAGTCGTTTCCTTTTGATTTTCCATCACCATCTCAATTTTGCTGAATAGTTCTCGCCGCTGGTTCAATACTAAACCAGAGTTTCATTACCCTCCGCACTGCTGATTGGCTGCAGGATTCTTCTCTTATCTAAAGACTCTCTGTATTTACATATAAGACAGACGCACACTCGTATACACTAACACATCCGCTCACAAACACACACAAAATAACTTCTTGATTGAAGTTTATATACACTCGGTCCTGGGATGCTGCATCTCTCTCCGACTTCAAGAAGGGTGCCGGCGTCTTTCGACTTGGTGTTTGCTCTCTTTCTAACTTGGGATTGATGTTGATGTTTACGTTTGGTTATACCGGGTGATTCCACAATTATGGAGGATAGATTTTGCAATGATCTAACAACTATTTTTAATGTGGGGAGTTCAAAATATGTTTTCGTAGCATGCGGAAATACAAAAATAGAGTTGGTGCAGTTTTATTTTAGAACTGGGGACGAAAACATGTTTAGTACAAGTATTCATAATTTATTAATATTTGGACAAAATCATTTGAGTAATAAAGGTTTTCTTGAACTTTTTTTTGACATATACGGAGAGTTTCAACCATCTTGCTATTGCTCGCTATTGCTAACTTTTTATTTGACGAGATATGTTTAATTAATTAGACAAAATGTGCTATATTATGCAGAAATTTGAAAAATGTACCTACAGTACTGGACATACATAGAGGGACTCTGTAGAATGCAATAAAATATACTTCCCCATATTTTAATCATTGATTATATTTTCAAACTTAGTGACATATTCATAAAACATTATGGACGTGAAATGAGTAATTCAAAAATATCCTACTAAATTTTGCAAGTACTTATGTGTTTGAATACGAACCTGAGGTGTAAAAATCTTATATATTTACTTAATAGTTATTAACTTCATTAGCATTAGACCGATTTAATGCAAATAACGAACGGGCTGAAATTTGTTTATAAGAAGCCATGTCTGTTATTCTTATTTGCATATCAGCCGTGTGGCGTTGAAGATTTTTCGTAAGGACATAAAATTTAGACATTTAAAAATATCTTCTGAAAATTCTTATTCCTCTCATATTGGCATTTTTTTCTTTTTGTTGTTTATAAACAAATAAAAACAAAAATTAAAGCTTACTTCAAAAATGACAAATAATTTTTTTTAATATGTCAAAATAATTTTCAAATCTTATTTTTCTTTTAAATAGACCAGAAAAGTTAGGTTAGAATTTGCCTTTGGCGCGGGTTCATAGTTTGAATTCCCTAAGGTTTCATATAGGAGTTTAATTTTACATACAAAAAAAAAGATATTTTGTAAATGAAATTAAACAGCTCTTGCTAAGAATTCGATAGTTTGTTTATTCAGTAATAAATTGCAACAGTTTAAACCTGTAGAAAAGGTAAAGTAAGAAAATTATTAGAAATTAAAATGCTTGGTGCAAGCAAGGGATACCGTATGTCGTTGACCCACCAGTAAATAGGACAGCACAATAGAAGATGAAGCATGCACAATCAAACTAGGACATACGTTCAATGAATTTTGTAGTGTTGTATTATTATTTACATAATTATAAACTGTGCAGAGTTCATGTGAATATTATTGTACGAATCTGGAGATAAAGGATCGGTCTAGATGCTACATATAATGCTTTGCCTAAGAGATTTACTTTTATGAGATTTTTCGGCCTTTAAATTTGAGCAAAAATTTCCTTGGTAAGAAATACACGGGGATTGAAATTATGTTCTTAGAGTTATGAACTGAGTTTGAATGTCGCGCCTAAGTTTGACCGTTACACTTTTCTGCAGTCTTAACTTGAATCATAAAACTATATTTCTGAATTCCTATCTTCACCGGGAATGCTCTTCGCTTAGTCCCCAAACATTGTCTTCGATTGGTAAACTGTCCTTACCGTTCTTAATACTTAATATACTATAACGGCCGGAGGCCGCTAAGGACACCTTTTCACTCTTGTTTTAGTTCCGTTAAATCATAGTTACGGTATGGTATTATGAAAAAAAAAAAAAATAACCAGAGTAGATAACAATTTTCGAAAGAAACTTAAATTGCACAAAAATTAAACTATGTTTCATATTTAATATTTTCATAATTGTTTATAACAGCTTGCATTCGTCATGGCATCAAATTATGTAAGTAAACTATCGATGATTTTGTGGTTTATAGATATCCTTTCATAACTGCTTGGAATGATTAATATTGGTCCTTGCAATATTTTTTCAATGGTTTCTAAAAGATTTTCAGTTGTATTAAAGATCCGGGGCCTATTATTTGCGAGTTACAGACACATTTTCAAATCGGCTCATTACTTTTTTTCATTCGCCACTCTTACAAGGTTTTAAATAGGATAACGCAATTTTAAGATTTGAGTTCAGCATGAAATTATCTTTCTTATTATGTATTACACAATATTATCAAATGAGTGGTTCGCGAATAAAACACAACGAAATTCTAAATAAATTTCTGGAAAATATATTGTACATCTTCAAATCTACGAACCTCTCATTAGAAACAATCTGAACGATACATGATAGGCAAGAAAAATTTATGTCGAATTCAAACAGCGTTATATTGTTTTTAACGGCGTCGGAATGATGAATGAAAAATGAGAAATTTGCCGATATGAAAATTACTTTTTTATGGATCGTAGAAAATTATATTTGACACAGTTTTTAATTATTATTACAGCATTTGCACTTACATTTTTTGCTCTAAAGTTAATGGATAAAGAGATATCGCTAATTAAATTTTTTTTCATTGTGTTTCCTATGTTTAGAAAAAGAAGTGGACACGCGATAAACAAAAATCTCTTTTCCTACAACCGTGCGTGAAAAGTACTTTTCACGCACTCTTTAAAGTGTGTAAAGAGACACTTTTCAAGCACTAGTGCTTGAAAAGTAAATAAGCGTTGCTAGGCAACATCAAAATTTCGGTTAATTTACCTGTCAAGTATATAATTAGGTAGTAAATAATAATGAAATTAATAAAATTTATTAAGAAATATGAATATACATTGTAAATGAAACAAATCTAATATTTTTTTTAACAGATTCAGTACTAATCTAAGTTTTAAGAACATTAACATTTATTTGACATGTATTCTAACCTAACCTAATTTTTAATATTAAAATTAAATGTACAATTTGTACATTATAAAAGGCCAATCATCGTCTGTCTTAGATTTTTCCAAGTGTTACATTTTGTACAGTGTTATGAGAAAGAGTACTAACAGTATTTAAAGCTTCTGGGTGCCTGTACACTCAGTATTATGAGAAAGATCAATACCATTTCGGTTGTAGGAAAATGTTGTATGCAACACGTGTGTAAAATAGTATTTTTTGTCTCGTGCTACAATTTCCGCATTCGGCTGCGTCTCATGCGTAAAACATCGCACTCGACCAAAAAAGTACTACTTTACACACTTGTTACATAAATAACTATTATGTACAAAATAAAGGTGAAAAAAGCTTGAAATTGAACTGTGGTATCGTGCTTATCACAACAGATTTTTAAAAGTTAGGTTACATTTGTAAAATTTGTTTTATTTTTTCTAAAATCCTTATAGTTTCAAAGATATTAGGCACTATCTATTTTTTGCTAAAATTTATTTCGTTTTCAAAGGGCCTTAGTGAAAAAAATTACCTCAATAGAAATAATATAAAAATATGTATCATAAGGTCTGTTAACAAAATAATAATAATAAACAAAATTCAATGAAAAGTCAAAAAATTCAGCAAAACAAATAATCCCAACAAAACTTCAAGCAGACTACCTAACTTTTTAAACGTCAGTTTTATAGTTTCATTCATAGACCACTAACATTCAAGTTCCGCCACCGTAAAGTGACAGTCACACCCCAAGCATGGATTGACTACAGAAAAAAGGATCACTTTGAGCCCGGAATCCATTTAATATGTTTTGACATAATACAAAGTTGAAAGTACCGCTTTGCAACAACGATATACATGATATTATAATTAAACGATACCAAATAAATAATATATAGTTACTGCAGGTTATTTGCATATGAAATAACAATATCAACAACTACAACATACTGTAAGTTATCTAATAAATAATAATCTTTTTGTTGGTCATAATATAGTATAGTTTATTCTATGGGAAGATAGCTGAGTACTCCTGTATCTAGTATCAAACCCGGTAGCCGCAAATAAGACAATTAATCAAGTATGCTAAGTTGCCAGCAATTGTCTGCCTACACGCTCAAGCCTTGTTCTTGTTCTTGTTACTTGCTTCGCCCTACTGCAAAAATCCGTTAATTAATTTATCGAGAATTACTCTTAATTAATATTTTACCACACAGACCTGTTAACGGACTCCATAACTCACTGATTTTTACAGAATTCTATTGTTGGAGTTCTAGTAATTTATTTGTTCAGCTTGAAGTATTTAATGTTCGTGGGATTTGATTTTTATTTCTTCTCGTATAATGTTATACAGAAAGTAATGAATCTTTAAAAGATATATTAAGTTTTAAAGTAGTAGAAGTGTAACGAAAGTAATATGATGTGGTATTAATAGTATATTCCGTAAGCTAACCACGACCGTGGTTATGATTTTCTTGTGGTTCACGTGGTCAGGTTATGGTTATTGAAAAGTGGTTGTTATTCGGCACATCTTGGTTAATTTGTGTCGGTAATGCAGGAAACCACCGCATCATTAGAAATAAGTGACAACGTAACTCCATTTGTCTATTGTATACTACCGTAAATATATATAAATAATAATTATGTTTATAAAATTTTATTTATTATATTATAAGAAATAAGAAAATGACCACAACAATCACAAAAAATTGTGGACGTTGTGGTCATGAAAAAGTAACCAAAACTTTCAGAAACCACTTTTCCGAAATGGAACCTCGATCCTGAAATTATATGTTGGGTACATTCCGGAACGCTTAACCAGAGCCTTGGTCACCGCGGTTAAGTTACGGAATATAATATAAATATTATTGTGTGTGCTTTTAGCGGAAATATCAGTCATAAAATATTTACAAGACGGTGGATTGAAAATTTCGCGACCTAACACCTAAGAGTTTACGAAGTAGCGTTAAAAAGTACTCAAGCAGTTGATCGCTGGAAGGAAATTTCTTTTTCTTGGGTTAGCAGCCACCACCAGCAAAAGCGCCAAGCCACCCCTTACCCCTTTAAGTTACTGTCAGTATTTTACAACGCGTTTTCTTCGTTCGTCGGATTTTGAAATGTCATCTTCAGAGTTGCACGCGTTCTGCTGGAGAAATCACAAAATGAAACCCCTCAGATGCTAAAGAAAGCATACGGATATGAGGTGATAAAAAAATCGATTGTGTACGAGTGGCACAAGCAAAAAAATTACATGGACAAAAGCAAAAGGAAAGTGATTAGGTAGTATTCAGTGATCACGTCGAAAATAACCACAAATTCATTGCTAATGGCCAAACTGTAAACAGGGAACTTTGGTGGGGATTCTTCAACGCTTACGAGACGCAATCAGATGAAAAAGTCCTGAAATTTGGGAAGAAAATGATTGGGTTTTGCTTCATGGCAACGCTCCGTTACATCGCTCCCGATGGTGAAATATTACCTTGATAAGAATAATGTCACCACTCTCACTTCATATTTTCCCAAGCTTACACCAGCCAATTTTAAATTGTTCCCGCGGGTAAAAATGAAATTGATGGGACAAGGTTAAAGGCACTTTCAGAAAATGGTTTCCAGTAGTGTTTTGAAATGTTATGGGGTCACGTGGCCGCGTGCCTGAGTGTCAGGTCGCGAATCTGGGGAACCGGGTTCGATCCCGATCGACGCCAAATATTTCCAAATTTAAATGGCACAAAATTGACCCCTGTGGTGCACTCCACGCCAGCAATAAGTGCCCGTGAGGTCACGCCTGGTAAACGCCCGCACGGCACAAATATTTCATCATTACCGATATCTGTGTATAAAGCAGATTGGCACACCCAGCAATGGGTAATAAGCCGTGATGATATATTTATATTTATTTATATTTATTAGAAATGTTGTAGTGTTGTACAAAAAGTGGAACAAGTGTGTAAATGCAGGAGGGATCATGGCAATCAATTAAAAATATTGTACTTTTTATTGACCAATTCCGGAAACATTTTGAGGCTACCTCGCATTACTAAACATTTTTACATTACTTATCAATGTAGTTCCCTCTTAAGTTTCAACACTTTACCCACAGATCACAAATATACCTAGTATAGATATGAAACTGTCATGTTATGCACCGGGACTGCGTTGAGCGATATCTGAAGAATGGAAGTCTAACTAAAGTCATGCATATAGGCAACTCGGCACACATATTTAGGCTACTCGTAATATTGTTTCATATATGTAATTTTATTTTTGATTTATTTAAAGTAAATCAATTTCAAATACGTGATATACGCAATATAAATATTCATTTCAGAAAAATATATTTAATTTATTTTCACTTTATTTACAATCTAAATTTTTCTGTTTGTGTTCCATGTCGTTAACATAACATATTTTTTACACAATACTTGATGCCATGCAAATCTTTTTTTGTATGAACTAATAATACACACAATCACTAAACACAAATAAAAATTAATTCAATTTCTTTATTGGAACCCGCAGAATAGCATGCAACATGAGCGGAATTTTAGGGAACTAAATTAATGGCGGTCAGTAGGACATGTCAAATTATGTAGACGTGGGAAATCATCATTTCGTTCAACATAAAAAGATGTTTTCGCGCTTATATTTTATAATTTCATTTGAAAATGTGTGGAAAATAAGCGAATTAAAGAAAATGAAAATAATATACCCAACAAAGTGCTTTGTCAACTGTACGAGTACAACAAAAATTCGGGACATATTTTATAATTTTTGGCAAAGAAGATAAAATTGATCGATTGAACGTATGGAAAAGAAATTTAAATATATCGACAACTTTATGGGTCGATTCTGTACACATCTGTAAGTCTTACAGATCTGTAAGTCTGTAAAAACCTGACTAAAAGGCATTTATTTTTTGTTGATTAATATGAAATTATACATAAGAGTGGCAGTTTTAGTTGCGATTTTGTTCATTATTTACAAATTTACAGATCTGTAAGATTTACAGATGTGTACAGAATCGACCCATTAATCTGATAAATAAATTTGCTTTTTCTTCGCATTTCACAAAAAGAAAGTGTAATAAAATTTTACAGGTATGTAGTTTGAATAGATCTATTGAGAATACTGATAAATAAAAGTTGTAGCTTCATTGATTTTACTAATATTTGTGCGTGTAGATTGCAGTTCGAAGTCAGAATTGCCATAAGTTAAATTACGCCGCAAGTAGTAGTTAAATCCGGATTTACGAATTGTTGCCCTTAAACTATATTTCTTGATAAAGGATTCCACTAAACAAACTTAAAAATTTTGTTGATTTGAACTTTTATCAATATTATGGGTCAGAAAGCGCTCATTCAAAATGTAAGAAATCTCACATGTCCTACTAATCGCCATGACAGGTGCGCTTACAGCATCACCAACTGATTCTGCGGGTCCCAATAGAGTAGTAATTTGACTACACTGAATTTCAAAATTTGAGACACAAGCACAAGAGACAACTACAGTGACAGTTAATTACCAATATTTTAGCTAACTGTAATAATTCATATGACCCAAGGACTACTAGAGCCATCCCGTAGGTGGAAGTCTAATTATAAATGCAGCCCCATGGTTACCCACAAGACTTTCTGCTGCCTGAACCTTTCCATCGATGCTGATATACCATGATCGCGGTCTTATAAAATACTTTGTCTTGATCTGCAGAATATTTAAAGTTTTTAAAATAGATAGAAGGCTGGTTGAGCTGGATCCGGTGAATAGGAAGGATGAGGTACCAATTCAAATTCGCACTGATGAATTTTAGTCATCGCAACTGTTGGGGAATTAATTCTTAATGAATTTTTAACAACTAATGTGGGATGGCGCTTATAGTCGTATGTGTTACTTTTGTTAAAATAATCGGAAAATCTAAATGTCGATATGATGATAATAATTTTGTCTAAACAAGCTCGAAAGTAATTAATCAGCTAATTTCCATCGCGGGTTAGTAATGTTTGTATACGCATGAATACAGCACAGCATCTCGTCTTCATCTCCGTGTCTATTAGTCTGAGAACAAACAAAACGCGCGTTAGGCCCCAGATCAGCGCTCACGATACTCTTGCTTTGTACGCACTTTGGTTTCCAACTTCGGCGGTTTCGTCTTCGATGCTCTGATTCTCAAAGACGAAGCGGAGCTGGAGCGTCTCCCTCTATTTGTCCTCAGACCCAGCAACACCAGCGTCTTATGCTAAGGCAAGGCCTTTCAACCATTCACGAGACGCAACCTCTGTTAAACGCGATCAGATACCAACTTCACAACCTAATACACTCATCACCACATACTGACAATAAAATGTGCTAATACCTACAACTAAAAATAGATTTGTTTGATGTGGTTGTGGGCAACTTTATAGATATACTGATACAATTATTTAAAATTAATTTACACATATGAATATAATACAGGTTGATTTATAACGAGTGTAACAAAATTTAACAGTTTGTTGGGAAGGTTATTTCAAGTAAAAACTGTCAGAATTAGTGTTACATGGATAGGTTTATTCTTGAAACGGGGACCTCCATTATTTAATTTTTAACCTTCCGTCACTTTTAGGTAAGGAAGGTAGGTATTGTCTTTGGTCAAAAAATTCGGTGGTGAGTTTTTGCTGAATAAGCACGTTTTAGGGTCCCTAGAATACGATTTTACTATTTTCACGATGATGTCTGTATGTATGTATGTTTATTTGGATGTATGTATGTATGTGTGTGTGTGTGTGTGTGTGTGTGTGTGACGATTTTTCGGATCCGATAACTCCAATACTACTATTCAAAAAATTATAATTCTTTCGTATTCCTTTTCTGTACATCCATATGAAGAGCTGATTAGATTTTGGTTATAATTGGTCGAGCGGAAGTACCCTCATTTTAAAATTTTAACAATTTTTCTTGAAAAAACGCTGTTAAATATCATTTTTTAATAATTTAATATTATTAAAAATATTAAAGAATATTTTATTCTCTATACAATTTGATTACATTTTATACTTCATAATCAGTGGATATAGAGTTTAAAAATTATAAAGAAATTAAAATTCATAAGGCAGCCAGCTGTGCTACAACCATGGAAACGGCTACTATATTAAGAAAATTATGATTGACAGAAGTCAGTGTCAAGTTCAATTGGCATAGTATGTTTGTTTTATAATTTTACTAGAAATATAAATTCTCTTAAACTTTCTGCGTGGAATTTGTACAAAATACATAAAACTGACTGAAGGTAATATACTGGAAATATGGAATCTTTTGCAAGAAGCTATATGTATGGAATCTGTACGAAATACATAAAACAGACGCAAGGTAATGTGCTGGCCACATCAGATTTTTTAAAAGTAAATTTCATATTTTTTTTAAATCGAGAGCGGTCTTTAGCTTGTTAAGCCATAATATTTTATTGATGTAGATTGTTAAGCTCGTTTCGTCTTATATAAATACTGTCGTTATTTCCCTATTTTCTTCATTCATTTACTTGAAAATGAAATGACATAGATTAAATATGTGACGTAGAAAGTTAAGGACATAAAAACTAGAATATTAAAAAAATTAATATTATTTTTAATTTTAGTATAAATGACCAATGTTCCGATTTATTACTAAAATGGAGAACCCTAATGCGCGGTCATAAAATAATAAAACAACAACACTTTGGTGTTGTCTCCGTTAATTTGTAGACATTATGCTTATTATAGAGTCAAGTAGGAGTTAGCACTGTTGTTTTGGATGGGTTACCGTCTAAAGACCTCCATTTTTAATGACCGGCTGAGCTGCATATTATCAAAATAATTGAACAAAAACAGGAATTTCAAAAAAAACGATAATAAGTAAGACTTGTATTTTCTAAATTTCTATAATCACTGGATTAATTTTTACGGGACCGATAATATTTGAAAAACACAGTTTCCCATGTTAAATACCTATACCTATATATGTAACGGATTTTGGGCGCCATCCGGTTGTCTTTGCAATAAGCTGATATAATAATTTAGCTAATATTTATGCACTACTTTTCAACTTTAGTTAAAAAAATTTAAGGGCATATAGTACTGAGCAAAATGAGTAAAAAAAGCTTAATTAACAAGGTCTGATCTTCAACTGTTTCCGAGAAAGAGGCCAATTTGTATAAGAATCAAAGAAAAACTGATAAAGATAGTGAACGAACAAAATTTTGTCTAAGCCAGAAAATAGACTATAAAATACAATAAAATTTTATATGAAACATTTTTATCGGTTTCAAATAGTTAAAGAAGTTATTTGAAAATGAAATATTGGTCAAGGTCGCCACATTTTAGTTAGTACAATTATTTGAATTTTTGAGAAAGAAAAGCACATCCAAGATGACCTCTCAAAGGTAAAGTCTTATTTAATCGACGTCGTAACTCTTATAGTTTTCGAGATAGCAGGGGTAAACTCCACAAAAACTATTTTTTCACAGCCTTATATTACCCAGCAATGGGTAATATGCCGTGGTGATATATTTATTTATATTTTGGAAACTATTGAATATTGGACCTATGTTGATTAAGTTTTCTTTTTACTCATTTTGATCAGTACTATAAAATTTATACCTGATGTTTAAAAACATCCCGCACACATATTATATTTATCTTTATATCTTGTTTTACAAGATATTATGTATAATATATGTTGTTAATTTAACTGTATATAAATAATGAAATAATAGACAATGTTTTGACTTTTTTATGAATAACATTAAAATATTTTAAATAAAAAACTAAATTACCATTCATTTGAATTTTATATTGATACTAATATTTCTCTTTTCAATTTTCATATCACAGTAAAAGTACTTTCTAGTAAATAATGAAAAATAATGTGGTGATATTTGTTTATATATCTCCGTAAATGAGGCGCTAATGTACTCTCAATTTATTCACGGCCATATTATGCAGTATTAACCTAAAAAATACTCTGTGTTCAATCCAGCGTGGAAGAAAACGGAAAATAAAATATTAATAAAGTGAATGAATAAAAAATAACCAACCACACATCTCAAACAAACAAAACACAATCCAATGTTCTTCGAAATGTAAACACACTCGTAGTTAAAGTGGCCACCCGCTGGAAGGAAACTCCGGTGCAATGCATGAGAAACAACCTATAGTACGATCAGTTTTCTTGGGTCCATATCTTATACCTACTTTAAGGCCCAGTATTTTTATCTCTAGTTAAACTGTTTGTTAATTAAACTGTCAGTTTAAAAAATTGACATTACATGTATAATTTTTACAACTTATGCCATAATATTGATAGTATATTTCTCATTTTAATTGACAGTTAACGGACATTTTAACCAGAGATGAAAATACCGAGCCTAGATAACATTTTCTAATATGATTTTAAAACTTGTAACAACTTTTTTTGGTACGTTCACAAATTATACCTAATGTACTCGTAAAGAACATGTTTCTTAAACCATTAAAGAAGAGTGAATTTTGTATTTATTTTTCGTTGTTTCTTATTTTTTCATTTATATACCTCATCACCTTAACTCATTTGATATTATACTTTTATAGTTTGAAGTAACCATTTCTTTTGTGAGATATGATCATATAACTCTTTTTTTATTGTGTGATATATAATTCAGTTATAGAGTTTTAAAATGATCCTGTTTTAAATATACAGCTAAGTAACAGCTAAACGAGCTACCTCAAATAATTTCTGTATTATTTTTATATATTTTTTAAACCAGTGGTTCTCAAGTTGTGTTATGGATATTTCTTAGATCCATTTGATAGAGTATTTTTTTCTGAATTCAACCATGTAATCATTTTATATCCTAACATAACAATATTGAGAAAATTTAAATTTAAATTCAAAATCCTTGTATGTTGTGCACGTAGCCACCGAATACAGAATAAAATATTTTTTTAAACCAGTGGTTCTCAAGTTGTGCTATGGATAGTTCTTAGATACATTTGATAGAGAATTTTTTTCTGAATTCAACCATGTAATTATTTTATATCCTAACATAACAAAAATATTGAGAAAATTGAAATTGAAATTTGAAATCCTTGCACGTAGCCACCCATGAGGCAAGCAGCTGGAAGGCGCCAAATTTAAAATTACATAATAGAAACAAATTATAAATGGAATGAATTAAAACATTTTTTTATATTTATTGCGTATATTTTAAAAATTATAGTTATTATTTTAATAATATGAGTCACATTTATTACATATATAGCAAATTCACAATAAAATAGGACTATGAATTTAAAAATAATATTTGCTTACCTATTAAAAAGTTGCCTTTTGTTTATGTGGTGGAAACTGGAAAATTTGGAAATACAGAAGGTGCTGAGTTTGGTTTTAATGTTCTTATATATGTTCCAGGCCTTTTTAAATAATCAGTTTAAAAAAAATGATCACTGCAAATTTTTGATGCTTTAGTAGGTGTGAAATCTTTTCTTTTTATGGCATCTATCCACAATCGTAATATATCACTATTATTTAAAGGAAATCTGTAAAATATTTAAAACAATATTATGAATAAACATGTATACATATATATGAACAATAATACTTACTTAAAAAATTGTCGAAGGTTATCCTTGCTATGTCTATTTTTGCACCCAAAAGCAGTACAAGAAGGCGGCATATTGCCTTTTATTATTTATATATATATATATATATATATATATATATATATATATATATATATATATATATATATATATATCACTTAAAGTATTTATTCACTAAGAACACAACACAAACACCACTTTATTCAAGAAAACTACCATATAATGCAATAATAGACCTACGAACGTTTGACGTTTTGCCTTTTCTGCAAATGGCGCCGTACCCCCACCACTTGCCTCACTTGTTAAACGTATGTCAGCTATTCAGTGTTTTATTAGAACATCGTTGCTCTTTGCATACAAAGAATCGAAAAGTGTCCCTAACAAATTTCTAACATTGCATTACAAACACAGATTTTGATAGTGACGATATACCAGTATTACTGCAGTTGAGAAGATTTACCAGTCATCACTTCACAGGCTCTCAAAACTCATGTAGAGAGCACCACTAGGATCACTTATGTGCTATTTAAAAAGTGAAGTCTCAAATTGGACGTCGATCGTCGATCTGAATCAAACACGGGCCGACCGAATCACATTCGGTCTACTAACAAACACAGCCATGCGCCTGTGCAAGGTGCATTAGATATCATTAAAACTAAATTCAAGCTACAACTATAAATAAAAAAAATGTTACATTACTGATTCATAAATAACCTTGAATTAATATACTTGTAAGTGAACATACTATATCAGTTTTGTCTTCCGCCCCTTGCTGTTTGTTATTCTCTGGAGGAAGGCTCGTTACGCTCGCACCGCTTGCTAGATCAACTTCATCATCACACTGAATGTATAATTGAATGGACGAAATAAAATGCTTCCACTAGCTCATGAGTACGAGTACTTCGGCACTTGCACTATCGGCGATGGTGGGAAAAACTTATTTCAACTATTCTCACTACTAGACCAACTAGATATTTGTTGTTTATTTGGTTTCAGTATTGTTTATTTACTAGTAATAAACCTCGAGTATGCGAACAAGATCTGATATCATTGCTTGGCTGGAAGTATAACATAAGGTACTTTAAGTATAGTACTTTTATTAAATTTAATGACACAATAGTCTACTGCAGCATCATTCTATTCTTCAGATGAACGCTTCTACCCGCAAATTATTTTTAAATTAAAAATGGCGAAAAGTTACACATTGCCAAATCGAGTGGACATGGGTGGGCAGTACTTTTATATTTTTTCATCAAAAATTGAAGTGTTGAAGCCCTATGGGAAGATTCATTAGGTTTGTTCCTACACGACTTTTTGGATGCGTTCATGTACGCATTCATGAACCCTTTTGTGCGCATGTCCAAATTTAGAGTTGTCAGGCGTCCCGTATATACGGGATTGTCCCCTATTTCAGCGAAATTTTGAGCGTCCCGTAAAATACTGTTTGTTCTGTATTTGTGCATTTAATTATTATACATTTTATTTTGAGCAGTTCAATACAATAATTACGTAATATTTTAATTCTGGATCAGATTCAAATTCCAACTCACTCATTCTGTTCACTTATAAAAACAGATAAAGAATCAAAGGTTATGCTTCGATATTTTCTCGCAACGCGCGAAAATTGTGGTGCGCGTGTTCTGACAATTGGTACGTAGCACAGACCAGTGGATAGATCTGACAGTCCGCGGATGCGTTCAAATATGCGTCCGAAGTCTGTAGGAACAAACATACCAACAGTCTGATTGACTGTACAACAGTCGGTGGGGATGATATTTTTAAAATGCGCATGCGTCTTACATACCTAATTATGAAACTAGACTAGTTGTAGGAACAAACTTATTATTATCATGTAGCATAATTCCTGTTGTATAATTTAGATATAATTTTGTTGTAAATAAATGTTATATTCAATACTTATGTAAAACGGACTTGACGGGAGGTATTGTGCTGGCAGCAACATACTTTTTTGTTAGTGAATACAATGCTATTGAAGATACAGGGAAAGTTTTTATTAACATTTTTCCTAACACAAATTTTTAGCAGATTGGAAACTTTCTTTTTACTCTTTTGTCACTATGGACTTTTATTGTTTTTCCCTTGAACCCTTAACTTATGAGTATACTTATTACAAGGATCGCGTTAGAATTATTAAGAAAAAGACACATGGTTTTTAGAATTTTATTTCAAATAATATCCAAAGTAGTCCATTTTAACTAATACAACAATTCACTCCAATGTTCTTTTGGAATGTTTTCATTAATAATACAACAAGAGAGTGAGAATAAATTGAAAAATCTGGAAAATTATTTTCTAATTTATCGAACTCTCGAATTACATTTAATTATATTATTTTTTGATCCACAAGTTTCAAACAACGGAATTCTATTGTAACGCTATCTACTGTCTTAATTAACTAGCTTAACTCATTTACATGGCTCAGTTGGTAAGTCTTTTTTGACAACTGGACACACTTTGACAATGAACAGATAAATAATCAAAAGATATAGCGTGCTATTCACAGCTGTACACTAAGCGTTGCTAAGAAAACTGTATTAGGAATTACTAAAAAAATTATTCACAGCTTTTTACTAGGCAATACTAAGAAATGTCAAAAAATAATCAAAATAATATCATGAATCGTAGCAATAAACTATTCTCCAATTGAAAAACTTCTACCCCATAATATAAGTTCAAAAATATAGCCAAAAACCGTATGTTGTCATATAAGGTGAAGATGAGTGGGGTATTAAGTACTTTTATATTATTTTTTCTTTTCGCCAAAAACTGAAGAAAATATTTGTAGTTAATTCTAAATGTTCACTAACTTAAATTAATTTACAATGAATGATAAATAACTGTTTAAATTTTAAAAAGATAGTGCAAATTCTCAATAATTTGTTTCACACGATTTATTAATTTAAATTTTCAGTACTTAAAGAAATATTTTAAAGCACACAATATATCATTAAATTTGAATGTCGTTTCGTTGAAACTTTAATAACGAGGAGATCGTATAGTAAGTTCCTTACAAAAACCAAGTAGTTAACATTTACATTAACTTCCTGCAAGAAAAACCCCCATTTAACTCTCCATCACCGGAAACGGAAAACAAATTACCCTCCCATCCATGGCGTCAATAAACAACCATTGTCCTGTGATCCTTTCGAGTTAAAATTAATCACCCGATGTCCTTCCACTTCCGGGGCAAACATTAACTTCCTTTTAGCGGAGCTGACAGTGCACAACAAATCCAAAACAGTCGGCAATCGCAAGCCAGTGCTGCCAACAATACGGCGACATGGCTACAGCACTAGCTCATGTCGATTTAGAGTGCAACGGAGACGCATTGTGGTGGTAGCACTGCGGCTATTCAAACTGGAATAGGAAAGATTATCCAATATATCTCTTTTCTTTCCTGGAGAAATCTGGAGAGAATGGAAAATGGAGGTGCTTTGTTGTCTTTTGCTCCTTTTGACAATAAAAATAGGTGCATAAAAGGATGGAAGCAAAAATAGTATATAATTAGATTAATGTGAAACAATTATTTATTTCTTATATGATAGAGGCACGATATAAAATATTACTGGGTTTTTTCACTCTCCTTGAAAATTGTGTTAAAAGTTATAGTTTCCTTGGCTTTTCCGTTAAGCCGATATTACATTAGTCAACTTCGGTTGATGGCAACCGATAACTTCGGTTGTGTCAACCAAAGTTGACTAATATACTTAAGTGAGGTCCCATTACTAGATAGTGATGCACGCGAGGCGAGACGAGACGAGAAATATAAAATATCGATCTCGTCTCATTTTCGGATCTGTAATCTCGATCTCACTGTCGTTCTCGCACATTTTTTTGGGTCTCATCTCGTTCTCGCACGAGAGTCTCGCGAGAGTCTCGCTATAAAAATAAGCGCATGCGCACTACGTATTTACGTAACTGTTTAACTACAAGAAACAATTTCGCACCAATAGCACCGTCTTCCATGTATTTACAATCGTATAACTATAATAAAGAGACGAAACACTAAATTCTGGTCACCAAATTATTTCAATACGAACATAATGTTTATTCATTTACGGTCACCATAAAATGCGATAAGTTAGTAAATAATTTAATTTATTTCTATAATATCCAATTTATCATCAAATTGTAATCTCTAAACTATTTCAATACGAACATCTGTTACCACATTCTGTCTGTCATCAGTAAAACGAATTAAACATTAAAATATTATTTTTTTTCTAACTAAAAGTAGCTACACTTTTTCATTAAATATATGCCACTATTTAAGTAAGATTGTCATAAAAAACCGCTACACTGGTAACCCGCCGGCAACCAGTCACTCAGCTTCTCTCCCTGTTGGCTCCCATCGACGCTTAATATAACATCCTTTACTTTTCAGGGGCGACAATAGTTTTATTAACCGTAGCTGGGGTGAATTAGGGGATGAAATATTAGAGAAAACTAGTTCTATAGGATGCAATACCAATTTTGTCTTTATTTTTACATTTCCTCGCTCTGGAAACGATACTAATCGAATCGACTCTAAATAGACTCAAAAAATATAGTGAATTCATATAATTTTCACATTTATGTGTTCTATGCATGAATTAGCGTTGACTCTACTCCTCGTACGGTGCATTTTTCATTGAATTTATGAATCAAAGCTATAAAGTTACAAATAATTATTATTGCGAGACTCGCGCGAGAATCTCGCGAGATTTCTCGCTTCTCGCAGTTGTTATATCTATCTCGCCTCGAATTTTAAACTGCAATCTCGCTCTCGTTCTCGTCTCGCGTAATGCAACGAGACGAGACGAGATGCGAGAGTACTCTCGCCTCGTCGTGCATCACTATTACTAGAAGAAATCTCGAGATAATTGGACAAAGCTTAGAGCAAATTTATGACAATGTTACAACCGACATACATACATTTCAATGCCAAATTTAGAAAATCGCTATTCACTTGTTTTTCTGTATAAATGATGATGAAATTTGCAAGGAATACTTTTTAACACTTTGTCTGCAAAAGAAAAAAAATTAAAATCGATATCACAGTGCATTTCAATAATACCCTGAATCGTTTTAAGCTGATTGTAAAATTATGGACTTGCACTAAGTTATACATTTCAATGGCAAATTTAGAAAAAGACAAAAATTTAAATTCAATATCACAATGCATTTCAATAATAGCCTGATCAGTTTTAAGCTGATTGTAAAATTATGGACGTGTAATAATACATTTCAATGGCGAATTTAGAAAATCGCTATTCACTTGTTTATCTATACAGAGTGTTCATTTTAAATGGGTCACCATTGCTATCTCGAGAACTATAAGAGCTACAAAGATGGTTAAATGGGCAAACAATTGCTATTTCACAAGACAAAATAAAAGAAAAGAAAAAAAAATTTTTTCGACCAGTGGTTCTCAAAATACGGGACCTAACTTTTTTATTTTAAATGAGAACATATATTTTTTATTAGCTCATTTTGAATTCAGTAATATAATATTTTTGCAAATTTTTATTCTAATTTGATTAAAATATGGCTATAATAAGAGTGCCACGAATGGAAAAAATGAATACATGTTATTTTTATTACATAGAATTAGAGTGCCCTGATCAAAGAAGTGAATGTTTTGTTCTTGTAATTGATCGTAAATGTCAACGAAAACAAATTAATCACGTATTTGTTTCATTGTATTCTTATCCTATGTAAAAAAAATTAACACGTATTCGTTTTTTCCATTCATGACCCTCTTATTATAGCAATTTTTAAATCAAATTAATATAAAACTTTACATGCATTTTTCTGGGAAAAATCGTTATGTAAGGGAAAAACAATATTATATCACTTAATTCAGAATTAAATTCTCTAATGAATGGGCAAATAAAAAATATATGTTCTCATTTAAAATAAAATAGTTAGGTCCCGTATTTTGAGAACCACTGGTCCAAAACTATAATTTTTCTTTTATTAAAATTTTTCTTGTGAAATAAAAATTGGTTGCCCATTTAATCGTCTTTGTAGCTCTTATTGTTCTCGAGATAGCAATGGTGGCCCATTTAAAATGAACATCCTGTATACCTAAATGATTAAAATTTGGTAAGAATATTTTTCAACTCTTTAGGTGGATTTATATGCAGCCTACTTTTTATTTTACTTTTTCTTTTACTTTAAAAGAGTTAAATGTGTGTTAATATATGTACCTACTGCTTTATGTGCACACTTTAAATTTTACTTTAAGATCTTAAGTTGACCAACATTCAACTTAAGACCGTTAAAGTAAAAGCATATCACAACTGCGCATGAGCTCCACTTCACAAACGTCTGCGTGTTGTGTATTTGTTTTCGTGTGTAGGTTTTAGGTTATGCAAATAAAAAAATCAGTAAAGAACAAGATTGTATATTATAAGATTTAATTCAAAAATATCTCCACTTATATGATAAAACCGATATTTTATTCAAGGATAAAGTGGCCAAAAAGAATGTTTGGAAAAGTATAGCGTCTGTATTAAATGAAACTGGTTAGTATATTTACTTACTACGTAATCATATTTTTGTATGCACAAATTATTACATTCCTGTCCATTTTAACATGATATATTTATCTATTTACATTTACGACTATACGCCAGAAAAATCACATCTGCGCATGTGTATTGAATGCTTTAAAGTAGCAGCATAAAGTACCAAACTTAAAGTAAAAGTAAAAGCGAAAAGAAAAAGAAAAAGTAAAATAAAAAGTTGACTGCATAAATCCACCTTTTGTCTGCAAAAGACAAAAAATAACTCTTCGGAGTTATGGAGTTTCAAGCAGGATTCGTTTTTCAATAGCCACCTGGTATGATTGTGATTGTCTGATTGATCACTGAATGAAAAATGATATTATCTAATTTTGTTATTTGAAACATTTTTCTTGATTATTAATAGTTTAGAACTTATTATAAAAAGAAAAAAATCTGATGTGGCCAGCACATTACCTTCCGTCAGTTCTATGTATTTTGTATAAATGTCATACAGAAAGTTCCTTGCAAAAAATTATATTTCTTGTACATTACCTTAAGGCAGTTGTATGTATTTTGTACTAATTCCATACAGAAAGTTTCTAACAAAAGATCCTATATTTCCAGTAAAATTATAACATAAACATACTGTCAACTGCACTTGACACTGACACCTTTCAATCAGAATTTTCTTAATGTATCGCATCTGTTTCCAGAGTTATAGCAAAGCTGACTAATATATACGATATTTAATTTCTTTATAATTTTTTAACTCTATATCCATTTAATATGAAGTATAAAATGCATTCAAATCGTATAGAGAATAAATAATTCTTTAATATTTATAATAATATTAAATGTGAAAAAATGATATTTAACATCGTTTTTTCAAGAAAATCTGTTAAAATCTTCAAATGAGGGTACTTCCGGTTGACCAAGTATAACCAAAATCTAATCAGCTCTTCACATGGATGTAACGAAGAGGAACACGAAAAAAATATAATTTTTGGAATTGTAGTATTAGAGTTATCGCATTAGAAAATTTTGTCACACACAGACACACACACCCACACACACACACACACGCACACACACACACACACACACACACACACACAAACACACACACACACACACACACACACACATACATACACACACACATACAGACATCATCGTAAAAATAGTAAAATCGTATTCTAGGGACCCTAAAACGTGCTTATTCGTCAAAAACTCACCACCGAATTTTTTGACCAAAGACAATACCTTCCTTACCTAAAGGTGACGGAAGGTAAAAAAATGACTAAAATCAAGTCTTTGTTCATATTTTGTAGCCTATGAAAAT
Organism: Harpalus rubripes; assembly: GCA_963082715.1. NCBI lineage: Eukaryota > Metazoa > Arthropoda > Insecta > Coleoptera > Carabidae > Harpalus > Harpalus rubripes. Next base: position 67,979,488 of record OY720450.1, read on the forward strand.
ATTTGGTAAAATAAAAACATGTGTGAAATGACCTCTCAGGCGTAAAAAGGGCCCATTAATTAACCGAAGTTGTTGCATCGTATAGTTTTTGAAATTTTTAAATCACACTCTCAAATGCAGATAAATGAGTAACATAAATGATATTAACAATAATAAACGTTAGTTTTAAATATTTTCAATATTATATATTGATGCATACATTGAAATCACGATTGGAAATTAAATTCAGCGCTTTAATTAATAATATGTTGTTGCTACTTGGGTAAATTGGTTCGTAACTATCAGTTTTGTTCTACAGTTCATGTGGTGTGTTGTGTGTATTGTGTGACATTCTAATTATTTCTAATACATTTTCATATTGTGATATATAATTGCATTTTACAGTGAATATTATTTGTAAGTAGGAGTAATTATTATCATTAAATGTAAATTTAGTTAAATTCTATGTAATAATGCTCAGAAATTATAAATTAACCTCAATTTTAAATGTCATTTTGTTTAAACAGCCTTCTATAAATTATTAAATTGTTTTGTATTTAATATTTGTGTGTAGGTACAATTAAAGTATGAATATACATACTCTTATTAGGTAATACACATGTAGGTAGTAGATACAATTAATATTTTACGAAATTGCTATATTCTTATACTATTTTGATATTTGTACTAATTATATTCTATTAATATTCCTTTCTTTACAGAAAGGTGCAGTGGAAGTGATAAACAAAACACTGAATTGTTTTCTGTTTCAACTGCAGGGTGATTAACGAATCCTATACAGCTCCAGAAAAGGTAAGAATAAACTTTATTTTTATAAACAAATAATTATTACAACATATTTACTGACAAAGTAAGAAAATATGAATTTAAACATCGAAAGCTATTTCACCTACTCACATATTTAGTATTGACTATTTATAAATTTTATTTTAATAGGTACCATTTGATAACGTATGCACTATAATAATTTTGCAAGTATCTGTTTTTTTTCTTTTTTTTACTATGTTTTACATTGTTTTATGGCTCGCCGCTAATTGCTACCAGCAACATTCTTGCAGTAAACATTTTGTGTTTGTCACAAGACGAACGTAGACATTTACGACTTCAGACTATTGTTGGGAATGGGTGCAACCAGAATTTGCGGTAGCATAAAAAATTACAAAGATAAATTCCAATTACTAGTTTTTAACCAATCATGATGCAAAACACTTGAAAATTGAACCATTGGGAACAGTATTATACCGATAAAACTCCGTTACCAAGTAAATAAACAGTTGTTGTTGTTTATAACTGTCAGTATGACAGTTAATTAATATCTCTAGTTTAAAAATAAAATAATAATAATTAAATTGATTCATTTTGCGTTGTCTTTGGAATTTATCTCACCAAATACCACACGACCTCTCTGATTTTCTTAGATAAACTTTTATTTTTAAGCACACATTCTTTTTTGCTTTTAAGCAAAATCACACAAGCCAAATGACATTAGGTAAAACCTCTCCCCCTTCGGAGTCGAGATTTACCATGTAGTTTTCTTTCGTGTTTGTTACTAAGCCAAAAAAATCAGGAGGTCTTGTGATATTACTTCCGATAAAATTAAAAATATGATGGGGCAGGTACTTTACCTAAATAAAAACATACCTACTAGTATTTAAAAATACTGGCAAATGTCTAAGCTCGTTATTTATATTATAACTATTGTTCTAATTTTAAATGTACCTACGTACTCGTATATGTAATATATATTTTCTTCTCCAAAATCTACCATTGCATTAATCCAAATTTGTTTTGTAGTAATGACGTTCATTTCTTGCTAATTGCAAATACGATGTATACACACAAAGTAAAGAGAATTTTTTAAATTCGATTTATTTTCGATTTAGCTCATTTTTCTTATCTCGTTGCTCTGGTATCACGGTCTGTGAAATGTGTGACTTCGTCGCTTGTATTTGAAAACTGCATATTGACTAACATAAGCGTTTTGACACGTTGGGCGATTTTTTAAATTTAAAAATTACAAACGTAAAATTTGAATTAAAGGTTTTAAAAATTATATAAAGTGCAGTAAAGTAATATAAATATTGGAGAAGGTTTTTGACGAAGAATTTATGTCGAAACCAAGGCCTATGAATGGTACAAACGTTTACAGAAGAGTCGTGGATATGTGGAAAATGACAAGTTAGTTAGGTGTCCTAACGTATCAACCATACCGATGAAAATGTTGCAAAAATTGATGACCTTTAGTAATCATCGAATCATTTTAAGAAAAGTTACTGAGGAAGTATTTCATACGACTCATGACGAAAAAAAACGAAAACAATTCGTAATATTTTGGTGGAAAATATTGCGATTCCGAAATGAACCTAACATCTACATATGTACCTACATATATAAAATCACGCATTTCTCACTTAGCGTGGATTGCATGAAAGTGGGTTAACCCTTGAGTTACGCTAACCCAGGGTTACATACACAACAGAGACGTTTCAGCCCATTTGACAGCAGTGGCGTAACTACATAGAATTGCGCGCCCCCGCGGGACGTAGGTTTGCGCCCAGGGCCGTAACCAGGATTTCATTTGGGGGGGGGGGTTCTGGTTCAATGCCTTATAATTGAAAGTTACATTTTTTCAAGGTATGTGCAAATGCATGTTTTTCCCCTTTCATGTACAGAAATAAGTTTTAAATATCAACTTTTTTCTACTCGGGTTGTTGCGTGAGGCCCCGGCGATTGCCCTGCTCGCCACCCCCTAAGGCCGCTACTGCTTCCATGACAAAAATAAAAAGGAACCACCAGCGGTGGTGGGACGCGAGCTTCCGAGCTATGCTAGCATCTTGGTTAGACCACTTTTTTGTATTTTATTTTACATTTCGGAGGGAATTTGAACCCCCAAATACCCCCCCCCTTGGATACGGCCTTGTTTGCGCCCATCATACTTAGGTACTTTTAATATAAATAAATATGCAATGTCTATTCATTATTTACTTTTCTATATAACAGTAAAATCGTAAATAATACATAACAAAATTTACTGTAACTATATGCAACAAAATTTGCAGCATAATATAGAAAATGCACTAAAATTTTTACAAGCCGCTTATATTTTAAGTAAGAAAGGCGCAGACACAAAAATTTTGTTACTCTATTATACGTTTACTGTGGCTGCGCCGTCGCCCTCCGGATGGACGCGCTCCCCCCCCCCCGCGTCGCTGGGTCAGCGGGGGCGGTAGTTACGCCACTGTTTGACAGCTAACGTCGGGCCAAAAAATAAGTCACCGATTTGCACGGGTTAACTCACAAATAGCAAAATGAATTTGGCTGATAATTGTCATTTCACGCGTCATATTTAACACAAAACACAAAATTACTTTTTTTTGTATTAAATATGACGCGTGAAATGACAACTATCAGCCATATGCATTTTGCTATTTGTGGGTTAACCCGTGCAATTTTTTGACTCAAGATTAGCTGTCAAATAGGCTGGAAACTCTCTGTTTGTGTATGTAACCCTGGGTTAGCGTAACTCGAGGGTTAACCCACTTTCATGCAATCCAACCTTAGTGGGTTAGCGCAAACCCGAAACAATAATAATAATAGATAACATCAACCACAAAATAATCACTCTCTCTTTCAACAACATTCTTACTAACCTGGCATCATACAACAAATATTCCTCACTCTTAACATATTATAAAGTGACCGATTTTCGGTAGCGAAATACCGCAACCGGGAACCGGGCCACAATAATTACGAAACAATCATCCTTCGCCACACATTCCTGTCTAAGCACACTTCTTTCGCCTCGGCCACATTCATAATCGCATTCATACACGCTCGGAAATTTTCTCTCTTTTAGCACATTGTCAATCACATCCATCCACTTACACACTGGACGGCCACGCAATCGAACACCCTCAATTTCACCAAGATGGTATGAAGAGTGAACGGCTTGTAAAACGTATCTACGTCACAGAATTTTAAAATTTTAAAAATATGTTTACAATTTAACGAATTACAATTCTCAAAATTTTAACTTGAATAATTTTTTAATTGCCAAATTGAATTGATTACTGATTAAAACGAAGTTTAAATTTTAAGTGTTAGTGGTGCAACTGGACATAAGACTTTTTTAACCAAAGATGAAGTTTCATAAAAAAAAGTTGAGATAGTTTGATACTTATAGTTGTTTGAAAGTAACCGGTTCGGTGTCTATAATGCATTCGTATCAGAAACGAAATACAAATACAATCGCACAAACACAATCTTCTACCCCAATCTTGCATCCCTTCATTAATATTTGATCTTTGATTAGTGATGAATTCCTTTATATCTACCCCCTCTATTCCTCCACTTGATTTAGTAGAAGTGCGGTGTTGTCGTGAAACATTAATGCGACGTTGTCATTCTACGATTAGTGTCCCCCGGAGAGGGATGAACTGGACACTGGGGAGGCAGCTCGTTTGAACTTTGTCGTATGGGACGTAATTAGGCGCTTTAAATTAATTTCATGGAATGGAGGAGTTTTTTTCATAGGCTGAATGCTTGTTCGATGAAAGTGGACAAGTGGAGAGTGTAGTTTTTAACCAATTTAATTTTATACAAAGTTTGGCTATTTATGAAATATTCATTTGAAAACTACGAGAATCACTGTTTACTGTAAATGTTATCATTTTATACGTTTTAGGAAGCTACAAAAAATGGAACAAAATTATTAATGAATGCATAAATAAAAAAATTCTTGTCGTTTAAATATTCCGTTTTTAAATAGAGTTGAATTATTTTAATTCGATAAATAACGAAACAAGCATGGGGAACATTGTAACCATAATTAAATAATTTGAATATAAAATGTACTAATACTAATAGTAGGTAACATGTTTTCTAAACGTCGTTTTACATACGAGTTTATTTGGCACCATTGGATATACATATAAAAAACGCGTGTCTAAAGAGTTTATAAAACGCGACATACCTATACTGTACTTTATTACGACTGCATATTAAAACAATAGAAATACAAAAATACAGTTATTAAGTTACTTATTTTCACAGAATGACAGTTGTCAGAGGACCTCAGCTCCTGCTTAAATTACCTCCTGTTAATGGTTGGTAGTTTCACGCTGTGTCCAATACAATCAAAGTTACTGTTTGTAAATTTGTGATAAAGGTGTTATTTAGCGCCATCAAAACTCAAAACCAGTACACTTACATACCTACACATTATAACAAAGAAGTAGAATCGTTGTCGTCTTGTCTTTTACTATAGCAGATTTATAAAAAAAAAGATTAAGCTAATCCTCATTTTTGTATTAGCGAATACTACTCTAATTTTGACAGTTTACTTCTTAAAATGTAGTCTAATATAATCCTAGAATCTATCTTTTTTACCTTCCGTCACCTCTAGGTCAAAAAATTCGGTGGTGAGTTTTTATTGAATGAGCCTGAAATACTATTTCACTAATTTTACGATAATATCTGTATGTGTGTATGTGACGATTTTTTTGACCAAAAACAATATCTTCCTTACCTAAACGTATGACGGAAGGTAAAAATTATAAAGAAATTAAATTTCATAAATCAGTCAGCTATGCTATAACCATGGAAACTGCTAATATATTCAGATAATTCTAATTGGCAGATGTCAGTGTCAAGTGTAATTTTCATAACATGTTCGTTTTATAATTATACTGAAACTATAGTAGCTTTTCCAAGAAACTATGTATGGAATTTGTACAAAATACATAGAACTGACGGAGGTAATGTGCTGGCCACATCAGATTTTTTGATAATACAATAGAAAATAGAATTCACTAATCCAAAAATGTTATATATTTATTCACCATTGACTTTGGTTTCTATATATATATATCCAGTTTGCTGTTTTATTCCTCAATATTATTTGTATTTCTGACATATTGGGAAACTTAACTCCTCTCTTCATATTGACGGGTGATTTAAATCTGGGCTAAAAGAACCACAAAATTAAAATTATTTCTATAGTAATTTTTTTAATATCTTTGACTTAATCGAAGAACAATCAATATTAATATTTCATAATTTTGGGAACGAGCGATTTAAAATCAATAATTAATAATATCGGGAGTACCTTTCTGTAAAATTAGAATTTATTAATATTGATAATAAATGTCACTAATTCTGTGAATTAAACTGTCTATAGCATTAAAGCTCTGCAAGATTTTACTGACATCTCTACGACATTGATAAAAATAATGTTATTGCACAGTCAATCTCATTTTAGTCAAAAGAATGATATTTCTAGAAACACATTTATTTATTTTATTTTTTCCAAAGGTGTTTAACATTTAAAAAAAATAATAACCATTATCTGGACGTGTCATTTTACTTTTAATCGCAGATGAGGCCAAACAATGAGAAATTGATTATTGAGCAGGCATAAAATGTTTTATAGTGGAAAATTCTACCAGTGCCTTGGCAAAGGCGGCACACGTCACGGGCGCAAAATTCTTTGAATCATTTATATGGTTTTAGATCAAATATTTCTAAAATCTATTTTCTGAATTTAACAAATAATTATCTACAGATAGGCCAGTCGGCAAGGTGTTTATTGTGGAAATAATTGGTGACAAGCTGGCGTGAATTTTATTCTCTTTATTGGGACCTCCAAAAAGACATACAAAGGTGCAAAAAATGAGTTTTTGGCCATTTTCTTGATAGTGACTGTTCGCTTCGCAAATGCATATTTTAACATTTTGCATGTAATAACACATTTCTTCGTATTATATTTTGTTTGCTCTTAATGTCTATTTAATTTTATTAGTTTAGTATGCTTTTAACTTTATTAGTTTATATTTTTATTATATGCCTTTAAATGTAATCTGTCGCCTGTTGACCATCTGCACCCCATTGTATTGGACTTAGGATTAAGTCGGGGAATTTTACATTTTGAATGTATTTGTTTAGCATTTATCCTTCGCTAGGTACTGGAATACATGTCCAGAACATTTTGTTTAGCACCCCCCTTTTTTTCTTGAATCTTTCTTGTGATTGGTGCGTTCCTCTTGTAGAGGGTGGTAACAATTGCAAGAATTTGTCTAAAATTCTGTGTTCACGAGAGTTGTCATATAGTTGTTGAACACAGTTGAAAATAGATAATAGTTGAAGATAGTTCGTATAATTTATAGTAAAAGTTCATGTCGTTGAACATATACACATTCGTTTTTGCTACGTATGATGATGTAAATATTGTATATATGTATGTTATAATTAAAGTGGTATATCTGGTCCAATTGTTTTGTTTATTCGAAATCAGCGTTCGTTTATAAGTTTTCGTGTCACTGCAAGGAGTTTCCAAGCATCGCGATACTTAACAGTGACCGCACAAATTTTTCAAATATGCAAAATTAATGCTCGTAATTTCCTGTACCTACATAAAAGGATTCTTACATTTTTTGCCTATAGGATGAACTCTCAAAGAGTTATGTTAAAATATAGTTAACCATCAGAATAACAATTTATGACAGAAATTTAAATTACTCAAAAAAATAAACAATATTAGGTATTTAAATCTTAGTATATATTATCTTGTTCCATTTAAGCCACTCAGTATTGTAGAGAATTGGACATAGTTTTGAATTCTCTGATTGGCTGTACTTGGAGACATGACACACGTTTCCCCAATGTAATTTTGGCTACTTAACACTGACACTGATGCGAGCGCCATCTGATAAATGGCCTAAATGGAACAGAGTATAGACGATTTTTGCCGATAAGCGGTTCGCGATTTATTAACAACATCTGCAAATCATTTCATCTGAAATTTCGACACATATTAAATTCGTAATATTGTATATCTTTAATCGTGTCAAAATTTTAAATGAAAATATGAGAACTATGTCGATGTGAAGATGTTTTAAATTTTAGAAAATGTTCATGTAAGTTTAAGTTGTTAGTAACTCGCGAACGGCTCGTCAGAACTTTATTTTGTTTTTATTTTCTTGATATAAGGGCGCAATTTTTTTGTCACATGCGCTCAAAGCCCTAGTTACGGCTCTAAATTCTACTACTTAGATAATACTAAAATATTTTTTATTTTTTTAGAAGGTATAACATCTTGTATATCTATATTTCAATCCCGTTATTACAATATTTATCTTTTGATTTCCATATTTTTCGCTTATATTCACACCACAATAAGTTTCTGCGGTGTCATGGATACAATATCGGTGAAATATAAACAAGTTAGTAATTCCCATTGTCTGGTACGGGTCTTTATGCATCTCGCGGTCTTTATGTTTACCTATGCGAGCATTTAGTAAGTAACAAGTGTCCTCACCGAGCTATAAACTGTGAAATTAATGTAGCGATGCATTCAGCCATGCCATGCCATGCCGACATGGATGTTTCTTAGACGCCGATGTTGCTGTTGCTGATTCCATGGTCTCACAGCCAAGGATTACTCCCACACTACATGGGTAACATTGGTTTTATTATATCGAAAGAAAGGAATTGGATTATGTTGCAAATAAGACCATACTTTGTAGATGAGCTGCTGCTAGATAATTATTTATAACTTGATTAAGATATATAAAATAAATATTATGGTATTTTGTACCAATATGGTTGAAATCTATTTATAGTAAAAATAGGAAGATTAGCTATTTATGTAAAAAGTTGCAATATGAGGCCATGTCTAATGTGAAATTCTTTTCATTGCAATTACAAGTAGTTACAAACATTTTTACAATTTTTTTTTATAAAAATTAGAAAATTAAGGTAATTACATTTCTTCTTTACTGTTATGTGTAGGAAGCTGATATTTTTGTTAACGAATAAAATTGTATAGGCATCTATCAACCAAGCTGCCAACAAAAAATTACCGCCAATTCCATATTTAAAATAGCAATGAGCTTTAAGTTCTCTAATACCAAATTTTGGATTATATTTTATTATATTATTCCTTAAAAACCTGTTAAGAGCTCCAAATTAAGTGCCACTTCCGGTTTATCATATACAGGGTGTTCATTTTAAGCAGGTCACCATTGCTATCTCGAGAACTATAAGAGCTACAAAGACGGTTAAATTGGCAAACAATTTATATTTCACAAGAAAAATTTATAGGCAAGAAAATAGTTATTTGTATATCAAGGCTGCGAAATCACTCTTTAGCGTACCGAGAGAAAAATTGTCGCCGAGGCCGCTTGCGGCCGAGGCAAGACAATCTCGAGGGCGCTAAAGGATTTCGCAGACAAGGTGTACACAATATATTTTGTGCAACCGTAAAAAATATGTAATTACATATTTTATTAATTTTAAACATTTTCATTGTAAATAGAAAGTTAGCTTTCAAGGTGGCTATGGGATTAATATTTGATAAACAAAACATGCAATTCTCAAGTGCCAAAGTGATTATTTACCTAATTTCGCGGCCGCTACCATGACAACGGCCGCGAAATTCATTTCGCGTCCGTTACCATAACAACGGTCGCGAAATCCAATTTCGCAACCTGTATTGCGGCTGCGAAATGCTAATTTCGCGTCCGGTTGCACAAAAAATATTTTTTTGGACTAGTGGTTCTCAAAATTCGGGACCTAACTTTTTAATTTTAAATACCATATATTTATTATTTGCTCTTTCGTTAGAGAACTTAATTCCGAATTCAGTGATATAATACTTTAATTCCCTTACGTAAAGATTTTTTTTTAGTAAAATATATATAAGGTTTTCATTAATTTGATTAAAATATGACTATAATAAGAGAGTCATGAATGGAAAAAAAGAATACGCGTTAATTTTTTACATAGAATTAGAATACCATGAATGAAATATCAATTACAAGAACAAAACATTCCCCTCTTTCGGTCAGGGCACTCTAATTCTGTGTAATAAACATAACATATTTATTTTTTCCATTCGTGGCACTCTTATTATATCCATATTTTAATCAAATTAGTATAAAAAATCGTTTTGTAAGGGTATAAAAATATTATTTCACTGAATTCAGAATTAAATTCTCCAACGAATGAGCAAGTAAAAAATATATTTTCTCATTTAAAATAAAAATTTAGCTCCTATATTTTAAGAACCACTCGTCGAAAAAAATAATTTTTCTTTTCTTTAAATTTGTCTTGTGATTAGAATTTTTTTGCCCATTTAACCGTCTTTGTCGCTCTTATAGTTCTCGAGATAGCAATGGTAGCCCATTTAAAATGAACACCCTGTATAATCAAAATCTAATATGTTGTTTCAAATTAAGTAGGAGTTTCAAATACCAAATTTGAGAATTTTTGGATAATATATTTTTTCAAGAAAATCTGTTTAGATCTTTCATTAAAGTACAACTTCCGGTCTATCAATTTTAGTAAAACTCTAATATGTTGTTCTCATTACTATAACAATCTTAAATGCCACATTTGTGAAGTTTTTGATTATATCATAATATATATTTCACGAAAATCTGTTCAGAGCTTCAAGTAAAGTATCACTTTCGGTTTATCAATTTTAGCCATAATCCAATATATCGTTCCCCTAGTCCTAAATACTAAAATTGAAAGGTTTTGATATTTTAATATAGCTTTTCGTTAAAAATTGTTATGGGCTTCAAGTAAAGTACTACTTACGGTTGTCCAATTTTAATTCTAATCAAATCTTTATGTGAATACAAAAAGATTAAAAACGGAAAGTATATTTTTTTTGGAAGTTTGATCAGATATAAGAGCAATCGTGAAAAGTGGAAGAAAAATCGGCACATACAATCATCCACATAGATATCATTGTAAAAATAGTAAAAACGTGTTGTGGGGATCCTAATTCGTGCTTATTTATTGTAAACTCATAGTCGAATTTTTGGACCAAAAACATTACCTCTCTTACCTATGGAAATGATCTAATGTTATCCGTCCTCGAAAAACTTCTGGAGCAATGATACTGATAAAAATTCTACATGTTATGATTTCGCAAAAAATTAATAACCACAACAAAAGCAGAAGGGTTGCACTGCACAAAACTCGAAATTGATGAATCCAATTAGCCGCGCCATCCGTCCGTCAATGACAAATCTGTCTTAACCCCAAAAAAAGACTTCGGAAAAATTCCCGACAGTGTTGTGTAATTACTGCGACATATTTATTGCATCGCATATCGCGTTAGCCATGCCATGATGGAAATATAATGGAAGGAACAAATGTCGCATGTAGTTAGCATCAACAACCCTTCCCTTAACGAGGCTTCGTCGCTCTTCGGGATTGTTCGGGAGGCTTCGCTTATAAAACAATTAATTATAATCGCAATTTATTCCCAACAGTGAGATTAATTAAGAGATACACAAGATGCGAAGATGCGATCGAATTTAGGCCAGTGCCAATGTTTGCTTTGCTTATTAACAATAACTCACTGTGATTAAAAACAATTGATCTGCATTTCCGGTGGAGGAAGGTGATTGGTTATTATTTTTAATGAGAAATGTTTTCACCTGCAAAGTAACGGGTTGTTTGGGCCTTACATATTACTTGTTGGTTTATCCTACTTGTTTTTGTTAATAACTTGTCGCGAGAATAAATGCTTTCGATTAATTAAAATTTACACGTGTTATATGCACTGCAATTATTGAGAGAAAGAGCCAACAAGGATATTCATTTATGTATTTGTATCACTTCAAATAAGAGGTATTAATACAACTGTAATCAGTTCTAGAAATTAGAATCATTACACAAATTGTAGAAATTATAACTGTATTATTAATACATCAGCTAGTTAGTTACCTATCATTTAACTCATTGCTTACTAAGTAATAAAAACTCCTTTGAAATAATATTTAGTTTTTTGTACACATTTTTACCTTCCGTCACCTTTAGGTAAGGAAGGTTTTATCTTTGGTCAAAAAATTCGGTGGTGAGTTTTTAATGAATAAGCATGTTTTAAGGTCCCTAGAATACGAGTTTACTATTTTTACGACGATGTCTGTAAGTATGTGTGTGTGTGCGTGTGCGTGTGTGTGTAAAAAAATTTCGTCTACGATAACTCCAAAAATGATAATTCTTTAGTATTCCTCTTCGCTGCATCCATATGAAGAGCTGATTAGATTTTGGTTATAATTGGTCAACCGGAAGTACCCTCATTTTTTCACATTTAATGTTATTATAAATATTAAAGAACATTGTATTCTCTATATACTGCATTTTATGCTTCATATTAAATGGATATAGAGTTATAAAATTATAAAAAAAATAAATTGCATAAATTAGCTAGCTATGCTAGAAACAGCTACTATATTAAGAAAATTCTGATTGAAAGATGTCAGTGTCAAGTGCAATTGACATATTCGTAGTATATTTGTGTTATAATTTTACTCGAAATATTTAATCTTTTTGCTCGAAACTTTCTGTATGGAATTTGTATAAAATACATACAACTGTCGAAAAATAATGTACATACAAGAAATTTAGAATCTTTTGCAAGGAACTTTCTGTACGGATTTTATAGAAAATACATAGGCATTTACGAAAATTCTACCGGTAGATACCGCATCTACCAATGGTGTTCGAAAACACGAATGGTAAAAAGTTACCGTGTTCGAAAATTGTACAATATCTACCAGATTCATGAAGAATCTAATCTCAAAAAAGGTAGTGATGCAAAGCGAAACGCGAGCGTTAAAAGTGGAAATGTGTTCAAAATAGGACTCTGCTCAGTTTGTTAACTACGTCAAATATCTAACCTGTTTTAAATTTTTTCATAGGTTATGGACCTACCCTGTTTACCACTTGCGTTCTTAAAATATCGATTCAGGTAGCCATAACCTGATACCTGTTTACCGGTAACAGTTCACCGGCAGAATTTTCGTAAATGCCTCATATAACTGACGGAAAGTAATATGCTGCCCAAATCAAATTTTTAATTTATAATTAAAAATTTCAAAGATTTATTACAACAGTTTCTTTTACACATATTTTTGTTATTTCCCAATCTTTTGGATTATTCTACAAATAATAAGCATCTAAACGTAGCAGTTAGAGTACTTAATTGTTCTTTAATATTTGTGTTAATATTGTAATAGAGGGTAGGTACCTATACTCTTTCCGATTTAACTATAGACTAGACGGCGTTTCGAGCGCAGCCGTTTTTACATGTATTAAATAAAAAATTCAAATTTTGGCGCCATTCCTGAATTTAAAAAAATGCTTTCTAATTGACATTTTTTCAGTAATTTTGTCTTGTACGTACATGTATGCATATACTTACTTATAATCTCCGTACCTTTCTCTACATTTCGGCGAAAGGGGCATGCATAAATGAAAACCACATTATTCAAATAAATTTTAAAGAAAACAACGTAAAATAAAAATATAAATATTTACACTCTAAAATATATACATTATATGCATAAACTATATACACCGTTAAATATGAACAAAATAATGTTCTAAACTAATTTCTTTGTTCCTGGGGTGATCCGAATGACCCTTTTTCTTCAAGTTCTTTTATAGCTTTCCAAATATTACATCGTCCTATCCTCAGTTCTGTTGCCACAATTTGGACACTTCTAATTTGGAATATGCATTCGTGGCACGATATGTGCAGTATAAATTATATACCACTTTTTTTGCCCGCTTCGGGGGGCCTTTCCTTTTGAATATTTTAAAACATTGGCAGAGCCAGGTTCAAGATATTTATCCATAATATTAACGAGGAGAACAATAACAAAACTAACGAACTACTAACTAAAAACTAAAAAACTATGTAATATGAAATATAACGACAAAACACTATGAAAATTATATAAACGAAAAAAACAAACAAACAGAACTGAACAGAAATTGATAATTTGTAATAAATCGTGTACTATTAACTTTGTTGACATATATATATTTTATGTCAGACGGCAAAATAATTGATACAGTTGTCAAGCAAATTTAAATTTCGCGTCATTTATTTTACTGTGTAAACTCGGTTCACGTTTGAACCAATCAGAGAGCTAGAATCTTAAGCCCTATCTCACCCAACGCTCTATAGTTAAAACGGATAGAGTATAGGACACTTGTTCCGCGAGCCCCCGGCCAGCGCGTGCGAACCGACGCTTATGAATAACAGCGTCCTGGAAGGGAGGAGGAGCCTAGGTAGGCAGGCGATCGATAACAGAGATGCATCGCGCGGAGTCAGGAGACGAATGGAGACTACTGTGTAAACAAGAGGAGAGATAAGCGTAATTACCGGTGCATTGCTATGACGTAGAGAGTTTTCTAGAAAATATTAGAACAACTATATAAGCGACACAGCTTTGCCAAAGTGAGAGAGAGTTAGACAGTCACATAAGTGTTAGTCCGTCAGAAGAACAGTTCCATAAATAGAAAGACGTAAAGAGCCAGTCAAGAGTTACACAGTGACAGAGTGGCGTAGTTACATAAATAGAAGTAAGGAATCAGTGAGTTGAGTGGCATTGCAGTATTGTGCAGTTTGGTGTCGAGTGGAGCACTCGGGAAGTTACTGGTATACTGGGATAGCTGTGGAAGTTAATACTCGGTAGTTTTGAGGAGTATTGGGAAGCTAGGTAAATGGGGACAGTAACGGCGAGTAGAAGTGTATAATCGGCAGTAGTGTAGAGAGATGTGGCATACGGATAATCGGTGATACTCAGGCTGTGGAAGTTAGAGACTTAGTCCGTCAGAAGGACAGTTAGATAGTTAGAAAGTTAGTTACATATATAGACAGACAGTGAGGTTAAAGGTATGAATACTATCCGGGCAGTTGAATATACAGATGCTGTTGAGTCAGTTGAGTATTTAGACGCTGTGGAGATCGGTAGGTAGGCCAGTTGAGCTTGATATAAGCAAATAGTGACATAAATAGTCGAAATAAATAATCAGTAATATTGTGTAAATAAATAGTCGTGTTAATTGAATAAATATATAAATAAATAAATAAATAAGTGTTAGTGTAGGTTAATTATATTTGTAGTCTTAAATTAGTATTTAATATTTGTTTAATATTTGTATTCGTCATTGTTATTGTTTTTTAAATATTTATTTATCATTTTAATAAAAATCTACTTTAATTAATAATAATCCTTTGATTTTTTTACACTTCACCTAAATAAATAAAAAGGTTACAATATAAATTCATGAAAAATAATATTTAGACATAATTATTTATGTTCAAAGTATAGTTCCTATCAACATTCAACATTCTGCCTGTCATATCTTGTTATGTCTCAAAAAGTATTTAGTTTGCTAACCTATGACCTTTACTTAATCATGTAACGACAAATTATTAATTTACAACCAATAAATAAGTAAATAATAAATAGAATTCGTGGCCATGAACACTAGGTAACTGATTGATTATAGTTCTGATGATCCAAGTTCGAAACTTTTAATTGTTTCAATTCCCCTTTTAATTTACCTCTCTTTTCTTAATGGAATTCCGTTTAAAACCTTGAATAGTAGAAAAATTAGCTCAATTGTAAATCGCTGCAATATCCTGAAATTTCCTTTACGAATCGATACTTCCATAGAAGAGTTGGGTGGGTAAAAGAAGCTTTATGAAAGACGCATTTCCCACCTTCCACCAGACACGTCTGCCTCTTGTTCGCCCGACTTCCGAACAAAAATAGAGCAATGAAAATGCGCGCCATAGAAATGGTTCGCCTCGCTCCTCAATCAGGAGATAACTATTTTATGTTGCTCGTAACTTTTCCTTCTGTTATTTCATCTCTACCTCGGCTCGGCTGTTCTCTTGAGAGAAAGGAGCAAGGGTGTTGTTACCGGAGAAAGACGTGAGCTGTTTCATTTTTCATACGGAACAAAACGTTTTGAAATAGGTCACATGAAATGTCGAAAATTAAATACACAGGGTGTAACACGAAAAGCGGGCCATGGGCGAATAAAATGAGAATACAGTTTTTCCTTGTGCAAAAGTAGCCTAAATATTTTAAAAAGTAATAATGGTTTTACGGCAATTTTTCAGAACAGATATTATAATTAACAGCTTTATAAACAACAAAACGTAGTGGTAGTTTAGAGATACCCCACACCTAACATGTGATGCGGGTCTCATACATACAAATCTTAAGAAAAGATTGTATAGACTGGCGGATTTGTATCCCAGCCGTGGTGTAGTTGGTAACACGCAACAGTACAAATGTTGAGATCGTGGGTTCAAATCCCGCCGGCTAGCATTCTTTTCTTTCTTTCCTTGATTTAAAAAATGAAATAAAATATACATTCATCTTAATCTACTATTTGCAATACATTCCTGATAAGGTTGTGCGAAGGTTTGACAATTCACAGGTGTTTAAACGTAGTGGTAGTTTAGATATACCCCACACCTAACATGTGATGCGGGTCTCATACACAAGTCTATGAGAATATAACTTAAGAAAAGATTGTATAGACTGGCGGATTTGTAGCCCAGCCGTGGTGTAGTTGGTAACACGCAACAGTACAAATGTTGAGATCATGGGTTCCAATCCCGCCGGCTAGCATTCTTTTCTTTCTTTCCTTGATTTAACAAAAAATTTATTTTAAATTAAATGTAAAGGTCCATAGTCTCCAACAATACGCAGTCTTCTGGAAACATCTCGCATCAAGCCTTGGACCTTTGCAACATCAATCTCTCGAATTTTTCTAATCTTAATTGTTGCTCGTTTTCGACTTCCCAACCTCCATCATACACTTTTCCAGACAAAATGGCCCAGAAATCTTCAATTGGCCGAGCCTGCGGTAAATTTGGGGGGTTGTCGTTTTCTGGCAAAAAAGGTATGTTGTGAGCATTCAGCCAATTTTGAGTTTCGCGTGCATAATGGCAGGAAGCCAAGTCCGGCCAAAACATAATATCATCTTGAGCATGATTCTGGTGGATAAAATTAATCAATTTTGTTAAGCAATTGTTAATATAACTTTGACTGTCCACAGCTTCGCCTCTAACTCGCCCTATATAAGGTCTGGAAATCCCACCAATTGATATCGCGCACCAAACTAAACAAATTTGGCTTTTGGCTTGTACTTTATAACGTGTGGACATTCTTCTACATTTTCCTTTAATTTCGGAATTACTTAGAGTAAAGTACTTTTCATCATCTATGACGATGACTTTTATTTGCAAAATGAGTGCGCCTTAAAGCACGGTAACATCTTGGTATTTTAGCTAGTTGATTTGGCGTATATTTAGGACATTTCTTTCTTTTGCGATATTCTATACCTTCTCTCTTCAGTTCTCTGGATATTATATTCTTGGACACACCGTAACGCCGTGAAAGTCTTCTTAATGACTGTCCAATTTTATTCTTCGCACTTTCGACTAATTGGTTTGGTCTATGTTCAGTTAATACTTTAGGTCTTCCACTTTTCGGAAGATTTACGCATGGTATACCTTGCTCACATTCTCCTGTCGCACGATATGTGGTTCTCCGCGACACATTTTGATTTTCAAAAAGTAGGACTATTTGAACTTTAGGCATCTGCCCAATTAATTATAAACACTTTTTCTATGATCTAATTTATAAGCCATTACAACGCAATCGATTTCGGTAGGTAACTGAACTGTCATTAAAATGACAAATCATTGAATTACTTTTGTTTGCAAAGCCAACCCAATATTTTGATATTTTTTATTTTTACTGCCTTGTACAAAGTAAAGGAAGTATTGTATTCAGATTTCAACGGAAATATCCATTTTGACCATCCCTGAATCCATTCTGACTAATTTCGTCGTGACGTCTGTACGTACGTACGTACGTATGTACGAGTATCTCGCATAACTCAAAAACGGTAAGCCGTAGAAAGTTAAAATTTTGTATTTAGGACATCTATAACATCTAGTTGTGCACCTCCTTTTTTGGTCATTACATAATATCCAGAAATGGCACTTTATTTGAAGCCTATAATAGATTTTAATGAAAAGCTATATTAAAATATAATCCAAAACTTTTCAAATTTGGTATATAAGACTTTTATATCAATTGGAATAACATAGCAGATTTTGGTTAAAACAGGCTAACCGGAAGTGATATATTACCTGAAGTTGTTAACAGTTTTTCTACAATAAAATGGTTTCATTTTGATTTTAGAAATAAATGCTTCAAATAAGAATTTTAGAGAATTAAATTCTGCGTCTAGCACATCAAGTATTATTAAATTTGCCCTTTGTATAAGCGAGATATGTAAATTTAAAACTTATATACTTTTTGGTTTTTGTAATGAAGCTTGCTATGGATTAGGACAAAAAATAACAAAAAAATAAAAAATAGATGTCAATGTCAAATTACATCAAATACGTGCAATTTTATAATTGAGTCTATACTTCATCTTAGTCTTGCGTACAAGGAAGTCGTGTGGTGTCCACATCAGATTTTTGTCGTAGATTATTTTGTGACATACGTTCTGCATCTAATTCAGTATTTTAATTTTGCACGTTTCGTTAACCAACAGTTATTACTTTCGATTTTACTTGATAACTGGGATTTGTTCACTGACAGGTATTTTGCTTTTGTGAACTAAGGTTGCGTTTTGACACATCAGAGGACAGAATCCACATCCTTATCTAAATAAATATATGAAACATCCTTCTATAAAACGACGTATTGTTTATTAATATTGTCTCATCATTCAGTACGTAAACATAGTAATTACTGAAGATGAGCAAAAACCGTTAGAAATATATTATATCTTCTCACAAGGAAAATAATTATGAAAACATTTTTACAAATACATCAGATTAAACGGAAGCGTGATCAAATGCTTCGTACAACGTAACTAAGTAAAATAATGGTTGATAAGTTTCGTGATGCAGTTTGTACGGAACAATTACTGTATTCTTCGAAGGCGTTCCTTCCTTTCAGCTGTGTGCATAAGGTTGAAGGTGAGAAAGCCCTTCTTGTATGTTTAATGCACGTACGTTGCTATCCTATGAACGAAACATGTTTTGTAGTCGACAATAACTTCATCGAATAGTCCTGGCAAAGAAAAACTGTGCCATCGAAAAACCGCAAAATCGACTACCATTACTGTATCTGTTATAGTATGGTTGATTTCAATTAAACCCGAAGGATAAAACTATAAAATTATATATATTTTTCAAAATTATAAACATTTTCTAATAAGGTTATGGAAGCTTATAGGGGAAAATTGAAAAATTTACGCCCTAACCTAACACAGAATGAGTTTATTATAGTAATTAACGTACACTTTTATTCACGAAAGATGACTATTCAACGACATCTGTTCGAAGAAAGAATACACATCACTTTATAGCAGTAGCTTAGCAACATTTTGTATTTGAAAGAGAAAGATTATTTGACCTATGTCTATTTAATTTATGTCGTGTGACAGATATACGTAAATAGTGGCATTACTTTCTAACACACTATAAATAATAATGACGTATATCGTAGAATTACAGATACCTAATTATTTACTGCACTGCCTTCTGTGCTAATATTTACCCAGTGGCGTTGACGTTTAAATCAAATTATTATTCCTTGGTTTATAAGTTAAGTCTATGTTTTTGTATTTTGCAAAAACATAAGTGAAGAACATAAATCTTTCAGAAAGGCATTATTTAGAAGAAATATAATTTTCAAATGAATTACTCTTAGTTTTTCAGTTAAAATGTGTCCATAAATATTTCATGTTACACGCCTATGCATTCGATATGCAATGAAGTTATCTGTAAGTAATATTATATCAGACGGCTCACAAATGACCTTGAATAGTCATCTTTCGTGAATAATAGTTTATCAAGGGTGTTATAAGGACAATAACGCCTGAGGTCAACAGTGTACTTTTCGAGGGCCTCTGGCCCGAGATGTGTACGTTGACCGAAGGCATTATTGTCCGTTTAACTCCCGTGGTGCGTTCAACGTTTAACTTCCGACTATAATTTTTAATTATCTACGGATTACGGATCAGAAAGATTTAATAAAATTTGCGGAGTAGGTAGGCTATGAATGCCTTTGCTTGTTTTTTAGGCTTTATTCCAGTATGAATATCAATTTATTGACAATATTACCATAGCAACAACTCATAACACGATCTAGGGTGTTATTTTGTATATAACAACCCTGAAAGCAGGGTTGTTATGATTATAATAACATACTAGTCGGACGTTAATATATATATATATATATATATATATATATATATATATATATATATATATATATATATATATATATTTACATTATTTTCCAAAGGAGTCCTTTTTAAGTCTTTATATCTATACAATCGATGCTGCAATCTCATGATCCCGGTTTTGTAAAATGCTTCGCCCTGGTCTGCAAAATACTCCGTTATGGCTTTACAACTTCTTTAGTCCAGATATTTTTAGAGTTTTGGAAATAGATGATGGAGCCGTATCTGGTGAATAGGGAGGATTTTGGAGCTTTATTCTGATGGAACAGCACATCTTTCGTTGGCATTCCAGGTTGCTTTCTCTTTATTTCCTATTTTAGCATGTAGCTGATATAACAAGTTGGAGTAGTATTGCCCTGTAATGGTTAGGACGATAATCCTGCTATATTACTTTCGCGTCCTAAAAAACAGAAGCTATGACTGTACCAGCGGACAACAAAACTTTTGCTTTTTTGGGAGGTGGTGAACCCCATTACTTCGACTGTTGTTTTGATTCAGAATTCAAGATGATTTTGATGAACCTACGTCTCATCGATAAAAACAATGGCTACCTCAGTGTCGGACTGGGACATATTTCTTTGTGTGGCGTTTCGAATTTTTGGGCCCCCTATTCTGGGCCATACAAAAATATTATTAATGAACCAAAGATGGTTTTGAATGTTTGTATAATGATTGTAAACATAAGTAAGTATACAGGCTGAACACGAGAATCCGTGATAATGGCATGCGAAAACAGATATATTCCCTGCATGGGGATCTTGAGAAATAAAATAGTTACAAAGTCGGGTAAATTAGATGAAGTTGCCACCAACAATTTAAAACCCAAATTTTATATCTCTGGATAGCTCTTGCCAAGATATACCGTTATTGAACTGACTTACTAATTGCGGTGTACCGCTTTCCCAGCTGGTAACTTACCTGAGAGGTGAGATTACCGAAATTTTGCTATTTGCAAGAAACATCTAAATTATCTATTTCACGAAAAAGCAAAGGGTATTTATAAGATATTAACTGTGTAAATAAATATAATTGATTGTGTACCTGTATTAATATTGACTTTAATGTTAAATTAAATAATACTTAAAATTTGAAAAACCTAATAATTTTATTTAAGTACAACCCTGAGTTTCTTACCTTTATAATCTTTTTCCAACATTCCTGCTGTGAGGTTGTATCTTGGCAATAGCTATACTTGTAGATTTTCAACATGTCCATTGAGCACTATTTCTAGAATACATTGGCCGGGGTGACGACTAGATTGGGATGAACACAAGTATAGAAGTATGCATATATTAGCATGTAATTGTCTTTGACTTATGCTTCTTAGGTTAAAGTCAGATTCCTGAATTACGTTATACACTTGATCTACCTACAATCAATACTTTAAGATATTTTTTCTCTTTATTATATTAACCAATATTAACTATGAAAGCTTCAGGTTTGGTTTAGATTAGGCCCTTTCGCTGACTGGGCCTGTGGCGATCGCAAAATCGCCTCAATGGCCAGTCCGACGCTGGGCTAACTAGTCGCCAGACTATCACAACACAATGTTACTATATGTACTTTAGTCGGGTGACTAGCTAGTCGCTTGCTTATTCGGGCTTAGTTACGAGGATCAGTTTAATAACGAACACCAAGTCGGACGACGTCTGGAAACGAACACGTTTTTGTCATTCCTAAGGCAGCGGTCTCACTGATAAAGTCGTGTCGTGTAGTGTAGTATCGACTCATGCCTTGCCGTTTAAAAACTGATGGTCCGATCTCACTATGGTCGAGTTGCATACATTATTATTTGGTGTCGAGTAAATGTAAATATATTATTTAAAGTAGGAAATTAATATCACTCGTGCTCCGCTCTTTCTCAATAATGTTTGTTGTTTCCATTTTCACGAATACTTCTGTTTGTCAATGTCAATTGTCAAATCAAGTGAAATTTGAATGACATCAACCAAATTAATAGGTTATGTACATGTGTCAAGAGGCATTGCATGGAATCGAGCAACAAACCAATTTGAAAATCAAACAAGTCGACGGCACTCGATAGAAAACGATTGCCCGATGTGTCACACGCTATTAGAATACACGTGTTTGAAAAATACACGACAGCAAACGATTGATACTATTCTGTCAGTGAGACCGCCGCCTTACTCATGGGTTAGAATGTTTTTAACCCGTCCGTAGAAGGTGTCATTTCTGGAACCTTGATTCGCCTATCTGGCATAACCATATCGTGAATCAAATTTATGTTTCTTCACTGGTAACAGCTGTAGAGCTCCCATTGCAAAGATCATCTTCAGTGAATTTACTTCGATGTACTGTATTTTTCTGCAGGTATTTGATCACTCCACAGTGTTCACAAATTAGCGGATTAACGTAAAACTTCGCAGACACTCTAATGACAGTTAACATATAACCTCACAAAAAATAAATGTTCATCTAGTGCTGATCTCTCTGTGTTAGGCCGCGAACTTTTTAATCCACCATCGTAAATAATAAATTAACTATAAAAAAATCTGGTGTGGCCTACACAATACCTCCCGCCATTTGCAGCCCGAGTCACAAAAAAGATTAAGTTAATCCTTATTTTTAGTCTAATCTAATCCAAGTAACTACCTTTTTTAAAACCGCTCAACAGGATTAAATCCCAATTACAGAGTGGTTTCACATTCACACACATCCATACCTTAGTGGGATTCGAACCCAGAGCCCCGAGGGCACTCATGACATGAGGCGTTGCTCTAAACATTGAGCCACCGGAACTATAATAAATTGAAGATTAAATTTAAATACCGGGATAGAATAGAATTCACTAATCCAAAAATGAGATTTAGCTTAAACATTTTTGTGAATCGTTAAGTTTTATTAATCTAAATATATACATTACTTATGCTGGAAACTGTATTGAATTCTTTTTCTATTGTTCTATTTATTTTTTTCTTTTTAGAACGTTACTCATATTATTTTGAAATGATTAGTTCTTTGATAGTGACATTTATCTGTCAGTTAAATACATTTGAATAACTGCGTTTTGTTTGTTTAAAGCGTAGGCTCGGGGATTTAAATTATATATATTTTTATAAATTTATCCATAAAATATATAGAAAAAAGTATTAATGCAAATCTATAGAAAATTTAATAATCTTTAATTTTTATAATAACATTAAATTTAAAAAATAATATTAGTCTCAAAAAAATAACATTTAAAGGTATTTAGCGAAGAAAAACTATTTTGAGCTTCTAGTAAAGTGCCATTTCCGGTTATCCGATTTTCACCAAAATCTAATGAGCTCTTTCCATTACAGAAAAGGTTCGAAATACAAGGTTTCAAAATTTTCTGAATGATAGTATTTGAGTTAGAGTGGAGGATCCACACATACACACAGACATCATCGTAAAAATGTTAAAATTTGGATTCTAGGAACCTTAATTGGTGGCCATTTACCAAAATCTCGCTATACGATTTTTAACACGATCCCTATACCTCCCTTACCAAGGGTAGCGGGAGGTAAAAAACACCAATTTTTGTTTGTCTAACTAAAAGTTTCTAAGTTTATAATATAGGTTCGCGCGATTTTTGTATGATAATTTCGCAAGTTATTAAAATTTACAGTACAATTATTTTCGAAAGCAGCGGCTATTCGAAGGATTGGTTGTCGATTTCGCGATCCGTTATCCGTTCTTCCTAGGTTTTTATGTTATTGAAATCTTAGCATTCGTTGGTGGCGCTTAATATGCACGTATGCAATTTGAGCGTTTATTCATTGAAATTATTGTAGCGCATGAGGATGCGACTTGCATTAATGACTCGCGGTTCGCGGCAGCGGCAAAGGAGCAGCGCATCTTCCATTACGGAAGGGCAAGGGGCATATGCACGGGCCCATTAGCAGATGAAAGCTGACAGCGGATTCATAATAGGCCCAGCAACAGCCACGATGATGCTTTTACGCTGCGCTGCGATTCACAATTCCGAAATATAAACGAGATCGGGCTTTACGCCGTGTTAGCAATAACGCCCACAATGGATAATTATACCGAATAAATTGGAGGCGGATTTCAGGCGCTACTTCCCAAATAAAAACAAATATGAACAATCAGCTACACTTTTATCCTACAGAGTGTTTGAAAACTTATGCACCAAAAAACGTTAACGTGTAATACAATAGTTATTTGTATCACTAGGCCAGAAACTGAACATTTGCGAGACCGAGTTTATTTTGCAAATACGAGATCTCGCAAAACAGTTTCTGGGCGTGTGATACACAAGATTTTTTGTACCGACTTCTCCATAAATTCTTCGTATATTTCTCTACACTTTATTCTATGTTACATAACCTAAAAAAATTACATATTTTTATCGGTTTTGCATTGCAAGTTTAATTATAATTACTTATATTTGAACTTAAAATGCGTAATTATTTTATATCTATTGAAAATATAACATACAAACATTAGTTATATATTTTATATACTTTCGCATATTTTTAATGACAGATGACGGAAACTCAATTGTATCACGTGAAGTTATTTAAACTAGTCCAAAAGTTGGAACTTATCATTAATCTATACGAGATGTCAGTAATTTTTATTTTTGACAAAATTTAGTTATTTAAGTTACAACAATTAAAGATTTAACCCTAAAATTTGTAAACATTTTGCTAATTCTTGTGTTGAAAATAATCTTAAATTGACATATCACCAGAACAGTAATGCCAACTCCTTTTGCCGGCCTAGGTCAGCAACAGCGCATTTCTGGACGATTTTGAGTTCTGTATTACTAATAAAAATGGACGGAGATACGAAAAATATTTTTTTATTCACAATAATAATAAGTTCAATTTATTTTAAATGTATTTTTTGTACCACTAAATTCGTATACATCTCTAATAGAAAATATATATAATATATAGAATATAATAACTAAACTTTCGCTCTCTTTCCTTTGCTTGTATTACTCAGCGGTGATGACGTCACATTGATTTAATGCCGCTTTTCTCCAATACCGGTATATTATTTTTAACTCTATATTAATAATATATTGTAACGTTAATTTATTTAGGTGAAGTGTGAAAAATCAGAGAAGTATTAATAATTAAAATAAATGTTTATTAAACGATAAATAAATATTAAAAAGATTATTAAAAGATAATAAAAATAACGATCACTATTTTTATCAAACAAACATAAACACATAATTTTAGACTAAGAATTTATTACTAAACACTATTATTATTTATTCATTTAAACAATTAACACAAAGCACTATTTATTTACACGGTGTTTATTTCACTATGTTTATATCACTAATTATTTATTTCGACTCAAATGGCCGGACTGGACTGAACTGATTGCTTTTTCTTTAACTGAACTGCCTCTCCAGAGCTGTTTACCGCCTTATATACCCGCTCTACATTTATCTGTAGTATTCCCGAACCTCTCGGCAAGTCTAAACCCGTCAGACCAGTGAAGTTGGTTACGGGCTGGCTACGCTCAATGGCGTAGGGTACGCGCACGCTACAATATCTACAAATATTTTCATTAAATTTGATGAAGGTCACAACATATTCAATTTTTAATCTAGAAAAATATTTCAGACAAAAAATATATGTGTATTTTTATTGTCAACATATTTTAGTGTTTGTACTTGTTTACCTGTAGAAATCACGTTTGCCATTTTATTATATTTGTACAAATTTTAAATCATTAAAACTTAAAATTTTCATGTAAAAACCTTACATATATACGAATATAATTTTATGCACTTAGAATTTACAATACTTCAATTATACTTCCATTACGAGGCATAAATGATAAAATTTGTGTTAATTTAAATCAATGTCCTCTTACTTAACAAAAACATATTAAGCTTATTACTATCACCCCTTATAATAAATTCATCAAAGAGGCTATCATATTACAACAACCCCTATCCCTTTCCGTATGCGAGTTAAATATTTAGGAGATCACTACACTACGCACTGTCACCATATTAATTAGTTATCGGAAGATGATGGAAAAGGATTGATCACAGCATGGCATGCGACCTCTGTTCAGGGCCACCCTCGATGTCACAGGGGCAATTACATAATTACAGGGAGGGAGAAACGACATCCAGAAGGCTATGTTTGTGTGACAGAGAGAACAATGTCCCTGATTCTGACTTCAGAAGTCATTATACGCTTTGTTCAAAGTTCAAGATAAAAGAGGGAAAAGTTTCCAGGATAACACCTCCAGTTCGGAAGTTCAAGCGGGTGATTGTTGCTCAAACGTGAACGAGATACAGATGGCGGTTTATTGACGATTTAAAGGAAGTTTAAAATTTTGTATAGATATAAGAAAACAACAAATTTTAAAAAGAAGTCTATACCAGTTTAAGAAATATTTAGGCAATATTTTAATGTAATAATCTTTTATTGTTCGTTTGAAATCCTCGACTAGGACTGGTAGACTTTGAAATATGGAAGTCGACCTTCGATTTTTCAAAATATCGATTTTGGTCGACTAAACGAATATACAAAAAAGTCGAAATAATCGAAAGTCAAAATAATTGAAAAGTCGAAATAGTCGTTAAGTCGAAATAATCTGTCTAACTAATCTCTAAAGTGTCAAAAAATATAAATTCTAAACTACGAATAAACCTAAATTTTAAAAAGCTTTCAGAGCCAGAGACAAAACATTATTTGGAATTTGGATTATAAATTTTCGAAACGTGTTTAAATAATCAAAAATATTTTATCTAAATACGTATACAAAAAGTAATAATAATAACTGCTGAATTGCAAGTAAGTACATGAAAAATTTAAAAGCCAAATGCAAAACTTTCTTTTGTTGTACTTAAGTTTTTTTTTTTTTTTGTAAAATATACACTGCGTTGACTTTTATCCTGTACTACGTAGATCTTCAAAAAACAACCTTCTTCGATTCATTTTTAAGGCACAACGATAATTGAAGAAGCTCAAGATATCAAGAAATACAACAATAAATAATATTAACGTTAACTAAATCCAAACGCGCACTAGCTTTGTTCACGGAGTTTAGTAATAGACAGGCGTCGCGTCGTGCGTCGTTTTGCTCGCAGAAAATGAAATTATCTAACAAGTTGAAATAATTATAAAGTTCAAAAGTCTAAATGTCGAAACAGTCTAAAAGTCGAATTGAACTAAAAGTCGAAATAGAGTAAAAGTCAAAATAATCTAAAAGTCGAAATCATAAATATGTCGAAAAAGTCGAAATGTCTATAAAGTCGAAATAGTATAAAAGTCGAAGTCGAAATAGTCTATATTCGACTTATCGACAGCGACTTTTTTTTAAAGTTGAACGACTTTTTTGAGGAAATTCGAATAGAAGTCGATATATCGATTTTTTACCAGCCCTATCCTCGACAGCTTCATTGGCCGAAGTAAAACACACTCTGCGTAAATTACCTTTAACATGTGGAAATAAAAATAAATCATCCGATGCCAAGTCGAGACTATGGTGGATGACAATTGATCATTTAAATACGCTACTGTGAACGAGAGTTATGAAATAGTATCACTCTTTCTTTTCGATTATGACGAATCTTTTAAAGAAATGTAGGCAAGTACACCGTAGTATAGCATTCAGAATAACCGCGCTATAATAATCCAGAGCTATAGTCGCAATCTTGCAATATGCCAGTAGTAATACTATCTTCTTATTACGGATTTTTTCATGAACAACTTTTATTGGAGCAGACTCATTTTGGAGACCCCAAACAACCGACTACATGCTCTTTTTTTCGGGATAGGTATAGTCACGCTTATGTTCTCAAATCATGTGAGCGATTTTGAACCTTATTGCAATGTCAGAATCATCTGTAAAAGGCTAGTAGGCCAGTTATATACTGTTATGTTACAGTTGGCCAAATCTAAATAAATATTAGATTAACTACAACTACAGGGCGCGAGCAGACACGTGACTCAAGCAACCTTGAAGTCAAGTGTTTAGAATCAGCTGATTTGTGTGCGCGTGTGACTTTGACAAAACAATGTCACTTTGGCAAGGTCAACGATTTGTCTTATTTTGATTCTGAACTGTTAAAATATTAATATTTTACAATTTTCAGGCAGTAAAACACATGAAATTAAAAATAACATTTTAAGAGTTTAAAATTAAAATAAGTCAATACATTGGTGTTGTCAAAGTGATATTATTCTTGTCAAAGTGACACGCGCACACATAGCTGATTCCAAACCCTTCAAGATCGCTCCAGTCACGTGTCTGCTCGCGCCCTATAAATTATCTTGATTTTGTTTTATAAAACTAAGATAAATACGAAAGAATATTCATAAAAAACGTAATGTAAATAATGGACAGGTTAAAACGGTAGGTGAAGGTGACGCTTGTTGATATTGAAAACTTTCTCGTTCGACTGCACACGTATGTAGTACATCTGGCCGACTAGCCTTTTGCAGCTGATTCTGACGGTGCAATAAGGTCGAAAATCGCTGGGCTGATTTGGAAAATCGTCTTACGGCGAAATACATAGCATGCCATGTCTCCCATCTATTCCTGGTCTAAGGTTCTACTTATTTGCTTGCCAAAAAATAAAGTTATAGATCCAATATAGCTGAAAATTGACACATACTCGTATGTCAAATATACTCATACTCATATTAGTTCAACCGGTTAACCTTAATATTTTAAACAAACAAATTGTAGAACATACCCAAATGATGAGATATTTCTACAAATTTCTTCGGAGTAATGTGTAATATAGATTTTAAACTTAACAAAAACTAAATATGTTATTCAAGTATTCTGCCATTTAATATTGAGTGACATCGCCTTTATTAGTAATACCAGCTTTTAGTATATTAGACATTGTATCCGTAGGACCTGCACATTTTCCTCTGAGTATTGTGCCATATGTCTTGCAAGGTATATTATGCTGTAAGCTGTACGCACTGGGTTTTTACAAGTTTCTTTCCATTGAACCAAAAGTATAGGGTTTTCAGAGTTGCCAACCTTTTAAATTAAAAGAGTAAAATAAATTTCCCCTTTTCCCCCACAAAATTTCATTGCAACTGTAAAATAGAATAATAAAACGGTTTATTTTATTCTTTTCTTAATAAAAAAGAGATTCATCACAAGCTTCTATAATAAATAATCAACTATTATAAGCTATAGGTAGTTACTTCCTATCAAATCCAAAACCGGATCACTCAACCAAGATTCTTGGTTCTTGGAATACTTTTCGGATGTATTTTTTTTTTTGTAGTTCAATTTTATTCTCGCTTTTCCTACTAGACATAATTAAGTAGAATTTTTTTTAAAATTATATTTAAGAATTAGGTTACGTATTCGTCACTTGGAAGCAAAGATGTAACTGCAAGACCAAGACCAACAAGACACAAACACACATGGGTCAAATGACCAGGACTAACTGGCATTGTGTAATGTCGTTTGACGTTTCACTCATGTATGATTATGCGTCATGTCTGTTGCTCTCTGGCTTATGTCTTATCCTACGCCGTTTGCGTTTCCACGTTTTGCAGCGCGTTCTTAATTTGACATTTTCCCCTTAAATTATTAAAATATTAAAATTTTCCCCTTTCCCCTTTTCTTAAATTTTTACAATAATTTTCTCTATAAAATGGTAAATTTCCCACAAGTTGGCAACATTGAGGGTTTTGGTAGAAGCTATGGACTAGAAGATGACCCTTAAAATACCGCTTGTACTATTATCACCAGTCATTTGGTCTACAGTTTTTAAAAGTTTTAAGTCCATATTTAAAGTAGCAGAAAGAATTTTGTAAAAATTTTATAACTATTTGTGTAAATTTTATATTTTGTCGAAAATATAAACCGTCCGAATTATTATAAGTTTAGGCTCGTGCATTGTATGTATCAAGAATGAAAAAAAGATATCAATCGGATAGCATTCTAAATTCGAAAATCGGATCTTTTTAATAACCTCGTACACTTTGGGTAAACTTCTGGCATATGATCTTCCAGTATAATATGTTATCATTATCACCACGAAATAAAATGTCATGTATGAAAAGTACCAAATGTATTCGATTAATACAATATATTAAACTAGCATACGTAGGCATTAGTTATATAATGATTATTTTTGTCGTATTCTCACTGTTTAATAACGAGTGGATATCTCGGCATTATCGCGCGATTATCTTGCATTCTACAAACTCCAGCCTCCTCATAATTGGCGTTACACGATTTTTCCAGTTTTTATCTTCCTGTAGTTCTTATGCTACACATACTGAGTGAGAAGCGATTCATGCGCGAGCCAATTCGCCCAGTTACACGCGGTTTGAAATTCCAATCAATTTATATTATACGCAACAGACAAGGTAATAATATAATTTATGGCAGATATTATCCGGCCTGAGAGATTGCGCTACATAGCTCGCCCGACCATCGAGAGATGTTAGATGCAGGGATTCTCAATCAGTTCTTATTTCTGATTCTGATCCTCCTACCAGGATAACGAACTGATAAATGGATAAATTATATATTTCACGCCTTTTCATAACAGGGAAATTGTGCGAAGCATTATGTAAATCCGTTAAAATTGTTCCATTTGTTACACAATTATAATATTCAAGGATACTGGAAACGCATATAAAAACAATTTTTCATGTATATTCTGAAGGTAAAATGATAATGGAATTTATTAACAATCCACTGTTCTAGGCAAATGTTATCAGTTTCTTAATAGCAGTTTAAATGTTTGCAATTAATTATTTAGAAATGTTACTTCCATATCCTTAGATACTTTTTTGCATTACTCTATACTCTGTTCCATTTAAGCTATGCAGCAGATGGCGCTCGCATCAGCGCCAGTTGTGAGTAGCCGAAATTACATTGTTAAGTATACAGAAAATAACACAGAACATAATACACGCCAAATGACTATAATTTCAAAAATTGAGTACCGTACTGGAATGCCCGCGTCACACGACGAAAATTAATGAACATTAACAGCTAATACTTAATTAAATTCCTTTGTGTTTATGATCATTTATGTAAGTAATGATCATTTTACCAGAGGTTATTCTAAGGATTTTTTTCCACTGCACAAGAAAATAAATCCCGGTATATTCTATTCCCTTTAAGCCATTCAGCAGATGTCGCTCGTATCAACGCCAAGTAGCCGAAATTACATTGGATAAACTTGTCTCTTGTCTCCAATTTCTGCTAATCAGAGAGGTTAAAAGTATTCCCTATTCTCTACAATACTGAATGGCTTAAATGGAACAGAGTATAGGTTTATAATATTTTGGTGAAAGATCTTTGTTTAATTCAATTCAAGTTGGATTATAACGAAATACTAGAACATCCACAAATAGAAAAGTTGTGGAAACTGACGCATCTAGAGTTAGTTCTTAACTATTTCTTCGGAATTAAATTTAAAAAAATATAAAATCGTGTCTCGGAATAGCTTGTCGGTAGATTCCGAAAATGCGGTTTTGTATATTTATTACAACATGGCTTCTCTGTTAGAATGAGATCCCCGGAAAGCCACAATGATAAGCGTGAGCACCTCTAATGGTATTTTTGCTGAGGCCAATGCCAATGATGAGGATAAGACAAGCGATGAGTCTGAGGGAAAAGCTAGTACAATTTTAGTACTTACAGAGGATGTTTCTAAATCTATGTCACTAATTTTAAGGGTATATAGTACTGACTAATATGTTTAGTTCATGTTTTTTTCTAAAATTTTATTTGGTTTATTCGAAATAAATTAAAAAATAACTGCACAGATTTTAATTTCCTACTGCACAATTTGCTTTTCCTACTGCACATTTTGTGTCCAACTGCACGTTAGAATAACCTCTGCATTTTATTACGAAAGTTTCTTATATGAAACCGTAATAGACTAAATAACACTCCGTGAGAGTGTCCGTGCTAGCTTCAGTGGAGTCGGTGTGGGGTCCAAAATAAAAGGAATTTAATAATATAAAAGAAACAGTATTTACTCGTACCTAGGCTCCACGTAATTTAAATCACTAATGCCCGGTCTTATAAAGGACAGTTAAACAATCAGTTAGATATTGGACGGTTAAATTTAGTTTCCAAATAAATTTTAGTTGTATTCTATAAAGCAAGTTACGAAGTAAAATTAGTAACCGAAGGTTAGCTAACTCTTTGTTAAATTTACCGACCGTACTTCAGTTCAAATATTGTACTCTAGATGGTAGTTTACGCAATACGCTTTAGAGCTGTCAGCTGGGCTGTCATAACTGTTTAAAAAAAAGGTTTGAAGTTAGTTACAGTGGAAGTAAATGGATAAAAACGTGATAGGGGTCATTATTATACGAAAACAGATAAAGAAAATCTATTAGAGACTTTTAAATAATATGTGAATTGCAATAATTGGCTGATTTCTTTCCGCAAATGGATGAATATGCTATGCTCTTTTATTAAATCTAAAACAACCAATACCGCATCGTATATATGAAACGGGTTATTTCATTCGGCACTTTACTTGAAGCTCAAAATAGATTTTCATCGAAAAATACCTTCAAACGCTTTAAACAAGCAAAACTCCTTGGTTACACAGTTCATATCTCAAATGTATGTAACTGACAGATAAATGTGTCTGTAACAGAACTAATCATTTCAAATTAATAATAGTAACGTTTTAAAAAGAAAATAGTAAATAGAACCATAGTTATATGGAATGGCTCTTAATACAGTTTCCGCATTAACTAAATATGTAAGTACGTATATTTAAATTAATTAAAATTAAATAGCGGGAGGTTTGGTGTTGGCCACATCAGATTTTTTAACTTACCTGTTATTATTGAGATTGAGAATTATTCTTTATAATAGTGAAACTGTCTTTAAATAATACCTTAATTTATTTTTTAATTTTCTATTTAATCTCACAACTAAAATTTAATAGCTTGATTTTCTTCAGTTAGTTTAATCTTTAGATTTAATCCCTAGGTTATTTTAACATATGTTTATAGTACAGAAATCGAACAGTTAAATTAATTTAGTAGCAAAATTTAGTTAAATATACTTTATAAGACCGGGCATAAGAGATCATGAAATTACGAACGTGCTCCTGGCATCTGAAATTTTGATTTCTGAAAAGAACCGAGAAAAAGTGACGGTTGCAGAGTTGAAATAAAACTCGGGAGCTTGGTGGACTAGATATAATTAACGATTTATTGCTCATAAACACAATATTCTCATATTCAGGATACTTATTACACGACAACGAATTTACAATTATTGAAATCGCACGAATACAACAAAAGCGTTGCGACTCGGATAAACCCCGCATACTTTATAATGTGGAAAGTGCTGATCACGTTTTATAAAACTGATCGGATGTGTTCATTTCTCATCGCTTACAAAATTAAAATGGAATGACAGTTCGACAGTTGATACCTACCTGGTTTGGAACATGAACTTGGAGGTTAAAAATTTGTTAGGTATATAAGTTATCGGAATCAAGACTTGTCGAGAAATTTGCCTGTAATACAAAATGCTCTCTTATCAAATAGACGCATCTAGAATTAATAGTATATTAAAACATAAATTACACAAGTCAACATATTTTAGTATGGCATGACTAGCGAATGAAAGTTAACGTTTAAATTATTTTATACATGTGGTTTCTTTTGAAACCCTAGAGAAGAATAGAATTGTACGAAATATTCAGGTATGAAATTTTTGCATGAACCCATTTAAATACTGGACTAGGAAAGCACAGAAATACATTACTATGTCTGGCTGAAATAGATGGCCGACTAGGGTTACTGAATATCAATACAGGGGCGCGTTTCAAATATTTGAAACATTTTTCGTTTATGTTCATTATAACAAAATATTTTGATCATTAAACTATTTAGTTTGGCAATTCTATGATATTAATTTTAATTTCCTCTTACAGTAATTATGACTCGAGGGTTGCTTACACCTGAGACGAACGAACTAGAATTTGCGGTATTAAATTTATTAAATACATCCTTGAATCCTGTTGCTAAGGTCATTTTAAATGTCTCCTGATATTGAGTTCAATTCTAATCTTCTGTAACGAAATACATAAGGGTCAGTTTCCTTTCAAATCAAATACAGGGAAATGTTTTCAGAGGAAACCACATTTATTAAATAATCTAAACGTCAACTTTCATTTGCTAGTCATACCATAAGAGTGCTTGAATTGCCTTCTGTAACGTGTGTTTTATACTATTTTTTTATTGAGGCATTCATTTACATAATTTTTTTATCAAAATATTTGACAATTTTCAATAAGGGAAATTTTTGGTAGAATAGGGTGGTGACAGTGATTTGTGCTTTTTATTCTGTCCGTTGCCTAGATATTTAGTGTATTTATTGCAGTTCTGCCAATCTCAAGTAACAAAATATCACCAAAAATCTTTTAAGTATAAAGCATTTTCTAACATCAATATGCGTGCTAGAATGTGACATTCTAATTTCGAAACAGAAAAACCTACTTATTTTTCCAATAAGTATTAACTTCATTAAAAATTTAGTTAATGATCATTACAAGTACCGTGTGTCCCGGGCATAATACTGTTCTTGGCCAAACTGAAGAGCTTTCTCCAATTGTTATTAAACATTGATTTGATGGTATTTATGGAGAAGCTTCTCATTCATACTCTACAGTGAAACGGTTTCGCATGGTAATAGACGGTCTTGATGATGATCCTTGCGATGGTCGGCCATTCGAAGTGATGACTACGGAAAAATGTGTGTCGTGACTAGGAGAAAGTGGAACTGTGTAGTGAAGGACGGTTAAAGCTGGAAGAAATCTCAGAAAGATTGGGGCTTTCGGTATCAGCCGTCTTTGAGATTATTGACGAAGATATTTTCATGACAAAGATCAGTTAAGTTGGATGCCCCAACTTCTCTCTTCTTGGTTGTTATTTCTAAGTATACAGTAAAAGACTGTGACTCACGAAATAATATAGAAAATCGACTCCACAGTCTAGATTTATCGACAAATACAGGTCGCCCAACGTGAGAACTTATCTATAGTTCTTTTTAAAAAAAAATGCAGTACAGGGAAGATAGGGCTTATTTGACCTTGTTCTCTGATTGGCTCTAAATATATAATATAATAGAACGTTAAATTATAATATGGCTAATATTATTGTTCGTACGCTAATGCATGTTGAGCTGTCAGTTGTGAATGTCTGCCGTGTCAATTATCAATTGTCAACTGATCTGTTTGTATCATTTTGATTTTTTTGCGTTTTTCTCCATTTATGTGTTTGCATTTTATTTCTATTGTTGCCATTTGGTGTATTTAATCTGTATTTTTCAATACAAACAATAGTAGTATTCGTTCTTTCTGGTTTTGTTGTTTTATCCCATTGTCGAAAGTGTGCGCTGTCGTATAATTTTGATTTTTATACTACCATGGCTGATAACGAGGTGCCCAGTACTTCCAAAGGTATAAAGAAAAATCCGAAGGGAAAACTTTTTAAAAAGTGGACAAAAGGTAATGGCCTACAATAGTTATTTGGCCCATAAAAGTAAGTGTGCAACAAAAACTAAAGTTGTGGCATTCATTGCAGCAACTGTTGGAATCTCTGAAAGATCAATGTACAAAATTGTTGCAGAAATGGATAAAACATGACAAGTGTAATCACCAAAGAAGAAAAGATTTCTTGAAATTTTAAATAAATCCATTTGAATTATATAAGATAATTCTTTTATTATTATTATTATTATTATTATTATTATTATCATCTTTGTAAAACTATTACTTTTTCAAATGCAGTTTTATGCAATAAATTTAAATATGTGTTTTCATTATGCTTTTTAAATAATTATAACTTATTGAAATTCTCATTTTAAATTACTAATTTCAAAAGTAAATTTGACATTTTTCTTCATTTTTCTGTAATATTTTAAAAATTACCATTATTAAATTACCAATTTTATATTCAAATTTAATTACATGACTGTTAATATTTCAACTATATTTGAATTTAGCGCCAAATTTTGTAACTATCATAGTGTAAATCAGATTTCTAGGTACTGCATTCTTAAAAAATGGACTATAGGTTGTGTAATAAATAGCATGCAATAGCACAATGAAAAGAGAGAGATAATAATAGAATGAAGTGTATACGACCGCTCGGTAACCTCTGCTCCTCTTCGTTCGGATTCAAGCTTACGAGAGATATTTTTTGGTACTACGCTTTATGTTTGGGACTGTATAATTTAATTTACTTTGCCACTGCGCATGCAACCTTGAAATGAGTTGCTTGGTTGGGCGAACTGTAACTTTTATCTTTACTCAATACAAATAAAAGTTCAGATATTTCAAGGCCGTCGTCCAGTAAGCTGCCTTTTTTACTTACGCGGCTTGTGATATCAATATCTATTAGTCCTAGAGTTGTGACATGTTGATGTTTTCTGGTTTGTTGTGGGGTACGCGTAGGCTGCATACGCACAGCTCCCCAGTGCACTGGCCGGTGTAAATGGGCGACAAGGCGTGGTTGCGCCGTGTAGCGGTAATTAAAATGCGGCTTCTGCCTCATGCGAATGCGAATCTAACCTGGGAACCAGAGAACCTGCATGGGAACATATAGCTACTACGCAGGGCTGTACACCGAGATTTAGAAGAGACAAACATTGTGTTGTGATACTTCAGCAAAGGACAGATGTGATGAAAGGTTTACGAAGATGACTTCAGGACTGTCATATAAAAATTCTAATGCTTTGCTCCGGAAAAAATAGCAAAACATTGTTTTAACAAAACTGCTTATAACAAATTCTCAGAATAAAATAAGGATTAAAATAAAATGTTAAATACAGTGCAATTAACAAAAAAAATAATAGCAAATTAGGAACAAAATTTCTAAGATGTTATTAACAAGAGAATATAATTCTTTAGTCACGTGACATGTTTTCCGCCAATCAACATTCAGAATCTTCCTAGTTACATGTTTATCACAGCGATGATAAAAACAAAGAAATTATCACCTTATTTATATTCGTTACTAGGGGATTTGTTTTCTTTATTTACGACATTAACAGTTAATTTTAAGTATAAAAATGTGCGGTAGTTGTTTTTGATATCAACAACGATGAAAATAATAAGGCAATTGTAAAATTAACCATGTTGTAAAGCAATACATGAAAAGTTAGGTTACCAGCACGCACAATGTGTCATAAAAATTCATTATATTCTCTCATTAAATATAAGCTCGTGGTATGATTAATAATCGACGATATTGCTCGTGAAACCGAAGCAGCACATTTCACTCGTCCTTCGGACTCGGTTTCACTCGAGAATATCATCGATGATAATCATATCACTTGTTATATTACGTATGAAAATAGCTTTGTCAGTCCGGCGGGAATATACACAACAGGGGGTAATAAGAGTATAATATTTATTTTTACTTACCTAAAAACCAGTATAAACTCTCCGAGTTTTGTGCGTTATGATGGATAATGTTAAGGAATGTTTAGAAAAACGTAAAAAATACAAACAGAAACAGCCAATGAAAACAACCAATCCTCCTAATTTCTTCAATATAAGTATACAAAGATAAATTTATTATTGCTATACTCATATTTATTTCATATATCTTGCCCCCTAACAATAGATTTAAAATAAATATTCTATTCTTAATAAAAACAATATTAAGGTCTTTTTTAAACCCCCACAAAAAATCTCAGAAATACTCCCCCAAACTAAAGATAAACGCGAACCCTTGTCGTCACCCGGTGTTTATAGTATTCCTTGTTCTTGCGGCACAGTATACATAGGTGACACAGGAAGGAGTATTCACACTAGATTGTCAGAACACAAACGCAGTCTGCGTAATGGTATGGTATTAACATTTGCGGTCGCAGAACACCAACACAACACAGGACATAACATCTTATTTGAAAATTCCCGCATTTTAGCTCCTGTCCCTGAGTTTTACAGACGTAAATACAGGGAAACTTTAGAAATATGGAAACATCCTAATAACATCAATCGGGATGATGGCTATTTCTTGAGCCACATGTGGAAACCGGTGATTCTCGGAACACGACACGCCCAATCTACCATTACGAACTCGATTCCCATTGGTCCTCATTAGCTTTGCTCATCTACCGTATCTTTAGATTAGTATATAACTGGATTCTCGGCCTTCCTTTCGGCACTTGGTTTATTTGGCCTCTAGCGTGGTTTACACGTCGGGTACCCTTGTAAACTGAGTCTCCCCCTCTTGTTGCTTAAACCCGGCCTCTAGCGTGGTTGACACGTCGGGTAACCTTGTTTAAGACAGTACTATCCCCCTTGCTCCTGAAGATGCCCCATACGACTGCGGGCGAAACGTTGAGCTTTGACTCAAAATATGACACAGTCCATTCCCGGAAAACGAATATTTCTCATGACTCAGACTGTGGAAGCCTTCGCAATTACTTCATAAATATTGTACCTCTACGAGAATAATTTTCCTTTGTAAAAAATACTATTATAGTTCTAGGATGCCAAAGGCTCAGATATAAGTGGATCAGTTGGTACTAAAGTCGGCTAATGGTTTAAGGTGGATTTATGCAGCCTACATTTTCTTTTTCTTTTACTTTATAAAAGTTAAATGTGTGTTAATATATGTACTGCTTTATGTGCACACTTTTAATTTTACTTTAAGATCTTAAGTTGACCAACTTTCAACTTAAGACCGTTAAAGTAAAAGAAATCACAACTGCGCATGAGCTTCACTTCATAAACGTTAACGTGTTGTTTATTTGTTTTCGTGTGTAGGTTATAGGTTATGCAAACGAAAAATCAGAAAAGAACTTCACCAATGAGAACGAATCTAAAACGATATAGATATATACACCCATCTTTATTTAGTATTCACTTGGTGGATTCGGCTTTTTAAAACAAATGCGAAAAGAACTGAAGACCGTCAAAACTTAATTGCTGAAATATAACCAATAATGCCAAGCGAATGACAGTTTCACGGCACACGGGTATCTTTAAGTACTGCTCTATTGATATTTTAATCTTGTTCTTGAAGCTTTTACATAGATGTCTGTACAATCAAAAATAAATTTCAGTTAAACTTACTTATGAATGACTTACTTAAATCTAAGCAAAAACCATAAACTTAATTTTCATTTGTGAATGCACCTTAATGCTAAGTTAAATTCTTAAGTTTACATCTTACATGAACCAGGCTTTAGACTTGTAGATGAAACATATATCATTTTATATTGTAGGTACTAATATGCCAGCATTAGGTGTGGCAAATAATTCTTGTTTGATCTCAAAAGATGATATAGTTTATCCCTGCAGCGATTAGCAACCGACATTGGAAGGACATCTTGTATGGAAACTTGATTGTTCTACTTATTGTCGTATCATAAAATACACCTAGCAATTTTTAAAATAAAGTGGAAATAACTGTAATTAAATAATCATAAAGAAAATTTTAATTGGAAACGTTTCCTAATATTCTCATTAACCTCCAAAATTCGACTTCTGTATCTATTAATTGATATGACATATTAAGAATAAAATTTTATTTGGTGAAACTTCCATTTATACATAAAATATTGATATACCTACATAATATTAATTAATATAATCATCTATGCATACACAAACAAAATTTGCATTTGATGATACAAATGTTTACATTAGAAAGCTATTAAAACGTGTCGTTTAACCTTTTAGTAATTGCTTCTAAACAAAGCAGATTCGTCCTTGCTAGATAATAAATAATTCTCGTTATCTAGAATCTAACAATAGAGCAAATATAATAAACGAGATTTTCAATAACAAACATCAACATTTAGCAGTACGTTAATGATGGAATAATTATCCTCACTAATAATATGTGAATATGTAAATAATCGTAAGCGATAATTGCGTCTTCTGCAAGCACACAGCAAAAAAATTGTGGCTAATTCGAAAGAATTATCGTGTATAGTAGACAGATAAATTTCTGTTCGTCGTAGTCTAGTTAAATGAACTCATGTTGCTTTATAATTAGCAAGAAATAATACTTTGATTTGCATGATTTTATGGCGATTTCTCACAGCTTTATCTTATCTAAATCAGAGCGAAATTGAAAATGGTTAATCATAGTGGCTTCAGAAATAATTGATACCTGTAATAATTCGTTCCCCGTGAAGAGTGGAAAAGCATTTTGAATATTTGTTTTGTAGAGTGCGTTTGTTATTCTCTGATTAAAAACATCTCTCGTTTACAAAATTTCACAGGAGCAGAAAAAACCACTTAAGTGCTCTGTTATTGAGGAAGTAATATTAATTTGTACTATAGCTAATAAGAGAGGTAAAGGAGTCATGTTAAAAATAGAATATGGAGATTTTAGCGAATAAACTTGTTTTCAAATCACTAGAATCCGATTTTATCATTTGTACGATATTTACTGAGTTTACATGCAGTTTTGAAACCGTTTTTAGTTTTGAAACCGCCATGTATACAGTGTCAAAACGGTTTTGAGTTATCTCAAACCAAAACTAAAATACATGGGTTTGACTTGAAAACTAGATTCAAAACTACTCATGTAAACACTTAAAATTCAGTTTCGATATTGCGCATGCGTACATAGATTAACGTTTCTGTCGCTCTGTGTTACTTGGTGTTACTAACCTACAAATAAACTGACAGTTGTGTAGTTTTCGTGCGTAGTGGTACAAAGTACAAAAATAATTGGAATAATGGCAAAACGAAGAATTTAGAGTGAAGAGGATCAGTGACTTACATCAGTCAAATGCGCATGCGCCGAAACTGTTTTCAAATCAATCTGTAAACCTGTTTTGAAAATTGCATGTAAACAGTTTCGCGATATTTTGACTGAAAACTGAAACTATTTTCAAAACCACATGTAAACGTAGTAAATGTATTCGTATGTGCAAAGAAACAAATTAAGACTAGTGTGGATTTGATGTTATACTAGATACGAGGGTAAGGTTAAAAGTTCTCGGCCTAAAGAGTAGGCTTTGATATCAATGAAATATTTTGTTATGATGTTGTTTCATGTGTCACAGTAATAAGTGTCAATTTTCAACTTGATCCGCAAAATAGTTTTTTATACGGCTTTTTGAAGTTGACGTGTTGTGTGTGTTTCGTTGTAATGGATAAATTCATCCAAAGTTGGTGAAGGTTTATAAGGAGTCTGCTCCTTCATTTTCAACGGTGAAAAAATGGGCGGCTCAATTTAAACGTGGTCGAATATCTCTTGAAGACGATCCACGAGAAGGACGACCAAAAATTGCAACTACAAATGAAATCATCTAGAAGGTGCACAATATGGTGTTGGACGATTGGCGATTGGAAGTGTATGAGATTGCTGAGGCCGTAGGTATTTCAGAAGAAAGGGTACGGTACATTTTACATCAAGAGTTAAACATGAAAAAGCTTTGTGCAAGACGGGTGCCGCACTGGGTCCACCACTAAACAACAGAAACAAAATAACAATCATAGCAGTGGGTGGAAACCAGTGGCTCTGAACCAAAAAAGGCGAAGTCAGCGTCATCTGCCGGAAAGATTATGGCCACTGTTTTCTGGGGTGCAAAAGGGATTATTTTTATTGACTACCTTGAAAAAAGTAAAACCATAACATGAGAGTACTATGTAAATCTTCTGGATCAACTAGATAAAAAAATTCATGAGAAGAGACCTGGATTGCAAAAGAAAAACAATATCTTTCACCAGGACAACGCACCTGCTTACATAGGTGCTTTAACAATGGGAAAACTAAGGGATTTGAAGTACGAATTGTTGGAATATCTACCCTATTTACCAAATTTGGCTCCCTCTGACTTCAACTTATTCCCAAATCTAAAAAAAAAAAACATTTGCCTGGAAAGCGTTTTAGCTCAAATCAAGAAGTGATAGCAGCCGTAGATGAGTTTTTTGCAGGTCTTCCGGAATCGCACTTCAGGGATGGAATCCATTCATTGGAAAAACGATGGGAAAAGTGCAGTGAGCTTATGGGGGACTATGTAGAAAAATAAATGCATTTTTGACCTTAAAAATACAGTCTTCCACTGCCATGCCGAGAACTTTTCACCTTGCCGTCGTACTAGTAGTAAACCGTCAATTCCACATTATATTTAGTGTTAAAAATAATATTAAAATTTATTTTAGTGTAACTAAGACTTCCACAGTATTAAATTAGTGAAAATATTATTTGTTCAATCATCTTATTCCCTATCTCTTATTGGCAACGAGTGGGTGAAAGTACAATAGAATTCATAATATTTATTTATTTACTTAAAAATTACCTCCACATTTATTGAAAACAACTACTAAACATCAATTACCTCTACCTTCGCGAATTTTCTTACCGGTATTGGCGCCCGTTTAACTT
Source organism: Harpalus rubripes (assembly GCA_963082715.1). Taxonomy (NCBI): domain Eukaryota; kingdom Metazoa; phylum Arthropoda; class Insecta; order Coleoptera; family Carabidae; genus Harpalus; species Harpalus rubripes. The sequence continues at coordinate 68,021,913 of OY720450.1, forward strand.
TTTAACTATTTTTCTACCTTATTGGTTATCGACAATCATATTGACCATATTTTCAACAAAATTAACACAGAATGTGATAGCCAAAAAAAAAATATATATATAAAAAAAAATATATATATCATCACTGCTTATTACCCATTGCTGGGTGTGCCAATCTGCTTTGTACACAGATATCGGTAATGATGAAATATTTGAACCGTGTGGGCGCTTACCAGATGTCACGTCACGAGCACTCATTGCTGGCGTGGGGAGTGCGCCACAGGTGTCAAAAAAATAAAAAATGTAAATTGCCCTGGTAAGTAACCGTTTTGAAAACATATTGCAAAGAAATGTAACTAAGAATAAAGAAAAGGCGTTTGGAATGAATTGGTTCAGTTTCCTGACAGTATTAACAGTGAACTGGATTTGTTCATCAATAAAATTTCCGTATTTCCTCGATTTTCTAAGAATTTTTCCTTGGTAGGATGCGTGTGAGCTTATCTAGGTGTACTTGAATGAAAAAGATTTGGCCCATTTTCATAAGGAATGGATTGGCTGACTCTCAAGGAATCCGCCAAAAAGTAAACATGTAAAAAAATTAGAAATGATCCATTTTCAAAATTATCAATTATATCTACATTAAGAACCAATTTTGAACTAAGCATATTTTTTTAGTTAAGTAGGCGTATTTAAATGGATTCATTTCCAATTAACAATGTACGACGAGCCCTGCATCAAAACAATTAGCCTACAGCCTACGTTTGTACAAGGCAACTATACATTTATTAGTGATAATAACGCATTTAATGTAAGCAATAAATTAATTCCAATAACTCAACAGTAAGTTTAGGAATAATTATTGAATACAGTGTAACCAACTTTTTTTTATACGAATAATTTTAATAAATAGATGTATACTAATTATTTTGGTGGAGGGCTCGCATGCGAATACGGACCTGTGTGTATAATGAACACGTATAAAACAAATGAGATACTAGAACACTTGAAAGTTTTTCGTCTTTGCCGCGTTTAATATGGCTCATAATAAAAATCGCGACTGTTTAAGTTTGTATGCAAGAGTGTGTTCGTTTTGCATTTACATCACGAGAGCAAGTAGGCTCTGCAAATAAAACTAATGAATTCTTCTTGTAGGCATGTAGCTTTCTTTAGTAATGTATCTTCTAGCTGTTTGTTGTTAACGGGTAAATTTTAAGATAGCGAGTTCATGCCGTATATTATCGTTAACTTCCATGTATTTTAGTATTATTTACACTCGGTGACAGACACATGAAATTGTAAAAGTCCCAAGAATGTTTAGACAAGCATTATATTTCCTATATCAACTATCTTTATGCCGCAGGAATTTTCTTTGTCTGGTACTCGAATCTGGACATTATAAAACTCTTGTGTTAAGACTGAGACGAAATTTTGTCTCATTTTAAAAATAAAAGCTATCCTTGCCCCCGCCTTCAGAAATTTTTATGTCGATTATTGGGAATATTTTTTCGAATTGCTAATTTACTGTACAAATAAATATTAAAAAACTCTTTTAAAAACAAACATTTTAAAAAATGCACTATAGAAAGGAAAACAGCTATTTATGTGACAATGAAGACTGCTTAACGGGAGAAGTGAAAAACAAATAAAATCGACACATTATATAAGTGAGATTAAGCCATTTTTTGATGTCGACTTTGTAATTTATCATTGACAAAGTTTAGTCATATGTTCAGCCTTTGTCCGAATCTGGTTATAGCCTTATTTTTATTCCATTAATTCAGTTTGCACAAAAAAAAACTATTATCCAATAATATTACTTTATTCTACTCGCATAACAAGATTTTTACCTCTTATTGCAATTATTGCTTTTATGGAGGTGAGTCAATTTTAGCACGTACATTTGTATCTTTTATGTATATAGTATGGTATAAGAACCTGAGGTAACGCCACTGGCTGTATTTTGCGGTCAAACATAGTACACTTAGTTCTACGCATATTCGCAGTGGCGGTAGTGCAGTTGGATTCTTGTGTGTGGTTTATAAGATACTTGTTCGATAAGTTCAACGTCATTATTTAATTGTGTTGTGATTGAATTGTCTTAAATCTAAGGTAAAACCAAAGTAGAATAAGTATTTTTTATGTCTTACATATATTAGTTTAACACCATAACCCATCAACAATTATAATAATTTATTTTTGGCTAATTAGTATTGTTATTAATTATTGTAGTCAAGTTTTCTTTCTTGTAATCAAAAATCTGTTGTAATTAAAATAAATACATACAAGAACAATTATTATAATCAATTTTTTGACGTGATTGGACATTTTCATTGTTGGAATAACATTCTCATTATTATAATCAAGCATTTCTTCGTTACAATTAAAAACCATTTAAAAAAATCCTAAAGGGATATAATAATTAAAGCAACATTCATATTCATTAAATTAAATTCTTAGTTTTTGGCAGGTTGTTTAAATTCATCCTTTCGTATTTTTGAATTTACATACGGCAATTTTGAGTCATTTAAAATTAGTTTTATTTGTTGAAAATTGTTCTTCGGAAATCCGCCAGTGTTTATATTCCCATGAATTGGAAAGCTCCAAGTATTTAAAATTCTTCAACCTTTAACATGTATCTACCAATTTCGACTCTTAGCTTTCATTGGGCTGATAATTCAAATGAAGTCGAAACCGCTAAATCTGTCTGCTTTCTAGTAAACTTTAGTTTTGTTATAATCTAAATTTACAATTTTAGAACAGAAAATATAGAAACCGCACATGTACCTACCCAACTGCAAGTCAGGATATTAATCTTCGAGTGAAAAAAAGTGTCATTATTTTCTATACTGTTACGGTCTAATTTTGCCCTTTAACATTTTTGCTCTAGATTCTTATTCCTATCGTTTACGTACCTTTCTTTCTAACTTAAATCTGGATTTCCCTCGTCGAATGTTTACTGTTAATCTGTCAATCCCTTGCAGTGGCGTAGCGTGGATTTTTGCCGCCCGGGGCCGACTGGAAATTTGCCGCCCCCCCCCCCTCATTTTAATTATAAGTTTAAATATTTTATTCAACTGACCTAATGTACATCGTACAACTTATTGAAAGTCAAGATAAACTACCACTGCTTCGGAAGGAACATACATCTCTAGGAAGAAATGGCGCAAGGAACCCACAGGAAGTTTATGTTTTAAAATGTCAGAATATTTACAAGACATAACTTTATTAACTTAACACTAGATACATACAACAATAAAATATTTATGTTACAGGGTGCCTAGTATTATTAATTATTTCTGTCACTATTAGTTTGAAAAATTAGATTAAAAATGTACTCTTCGTGTTTTTTTCAAAGCAAAATCTTTTACACAATCGTCAATATCAAAATGTATGTCATGTTCAATTGCAAGAATAGCTAAATTTGATAGTCTCAACGTGGACATAGTCGATCTCAGATAATTTTTTATTAACTTTAGTTTAGAGAAGCTTCTCTCGCAACTGGCATTACTAACGGCAGATGTTAAAAAAATCCTCAACATTATGACAATGTTTGGTAAGCCATCTTCAAGTTTGGACTCAATTATGTATTTTAATAAACCCAGAGAGCCAGACTTAATAAGCTCTTTTTTACAGTCTGGGTGTGTTGCAGCTACGAACGCTCGTAGACGTGCGCGCTCATTTTGGAACTCTTCTGTATTTATGTCCCGAGGAGCTTGATCTAGGTTAAGTTCTTCAGAGCCCAACATTACTGCAGGCATTAAAAAGGCATATTTTTGCGCTAGATTTTGCAGCTGTTGGAATCGATCACGAATTTCAGCAATTACTCTGTCTACTGAAGTAAACATTGTTCGCCTCAATTCGTTCTCGTACGATAACCCAACATCTACATTTCCGTCGCCAAAAATATGCCTCCTCCTGATTCGTCTTGGGGGTTCAAAAGAAATTCCAAGCTCTTCACATAAACTTTTAGCATATCGTAGAGCGTCGTCCACAAATTCCTCTCGTTTTTCTTCTAATACGGCCTTTAAAGCACTTATTTTCTGAGCACATTGATCTATGTTCAGTCCCTTTGTTTGCAAATACTTTTGAGTATCATTAACTTCACGCAGTACCGGTTGCCAGAAGCCTAAGTAACATAAAAATGAAAATGATTGCATAGCGACTAATAAACTTCCTGCATCCGTTCGTGTGTTCAAGCTTTCATTCGTTTCCGTCAAATTTTCCAGTGCAGTCAAAGTTTCTTTGTAATGATGTCTAATGGAATTTACAGCATCACCTCTAGCGCTCCAACGTGTGTCCTGAACTCTTTTCAAACTTTTTCCTGTGGCTGCAAGAAGAACTTCCCACCGGTGCGTTGACGTAGAAAAAAAAGCGTAGCAGCGTTCTAGCGTGCCAAAGAAAGTCACCGAATTTACCTCCACTGCAGTTGCATGTAGGCAAACTAGGTTCAGTGAATGATTTGAGCAAGGAATAAATTCGGCATAGGGATTGATATCCTTTACCCGTTGTTGCACACCTGTGTGGCAACCAGCCATCGTGGCAGCGTTATCGTAAGCTTGTCCTCTACAATTCATGATATCGAGCCCGTCAGCCTCAAGTTTGCTTACTATCATGTCACTAATACCTTCAGCAGTTTTGCTATTAGTTTCAATGAAATCTATAAAAGATTCCTCAACTCTAACCTCCTGGTTTTCAATAATCACGTATCGTAATACTTGGCTTGTTTGATCTTTATGGGATATGTCCGGGGTGCTGTCAAAAATCATAGAGTAATATTTGGCCTTTTGGACACGAGCTAAAATTACTTGGCGAACTTTTTTTCCTGCAATTTCTATCAACTCGTTTTGAATTTCAGGTGACATATAACTAAGAGACACGTTTTGGCCCATTTTTATCCTTACTAAATGCTCTCTGAGAACAGGATCGTACTTTGCCAGCATATGTACCAATTCCAGAAAGTTACCTCTGTTAGTACTAGTTTCATCTTCCCTGTGGCCACGTAACGCCAAATTTTGTTTTGCCAGAAATTGTATAATATCAAACATTCTTGTCAAAATTTCATGCCATTTTTTCGTTTCCTTTGCCAATATTTCTTGTTCTTTTTTATCGATTGTTTGTCCTTTTCGAAGCCTATTTTCTAACTCCTTCCATTTGCAAAAATTTTCGTTATGTTGTGCACTTGATTCATGATTGGCTACTTTGGGATTCAATTTCCACCAAGTATTAAATCCGTCGGAAGAGTAAAATTTCGATGCATTTGATGAATTGGCGTTTTCAAATAAACGACAACAGAAGCAAAATAATGAAGCTTTCGAAGGAGAATATGCCATCCAAGAGCGTAAAACTTTTTCGCCGTTTGGCAATGTGCGGTAAAACCAATCGTTAGTCAGCCGTCTCGATACTACTTTTGATTTTGTAGAGTCTATGCCTGACTGAACCGTGCGTGATACTGTTGACTCTTCAGAGAAATCTGTATTCATGTGTTGAACGACTTCAGGGCCTCTCTGTATCAATAGCAACCTCATGTTTGAATTTACACTTTCAGGCCATTTTCCAATGTCGTTGCTATCAAAATCGGTTATATTTTGTTGCGGTGTCGGAATTTCAGCAGTCACAGCAAGAGTATTTGAATCTGACAAATTCGTACTATCAATCAAAGGTTGCGAGTCGTTGGTATCGGGTATTTGTCCTATTTGAGCTATTTCTTGGTTTCGAACATTACTAGTCTTTGAAGAACTCACACTCAAAGGCCCTGGCGTAGACTCTGGCGAAGCTGGCGTACATTCTGTCGTCTCCAAAACTTTCACAAACTTCAATATAGCTCCTTCATTCTTCCTGATACTCTCCTCCTTTGCTTTCTTCTTATTCCGATAATATGCTCCACTTTCTTTTGCCCTTTTCATTTTTAATTCGATATGTGCTATAAAAGAAAACGAATTATTTTTTTATTATTGTTTACTGACCCTAAAAGAATATATTCTTAGATTTAAAAATAAATCTGTCAGATGTCGAGTCTATTTAAATCTCAGTCGATTATACTACACTCAGACCAAATATAAATTAAACGCCGCATACTACCATTACAAAATCACATTCGAACCTTATTTTAACGTAGAATAATAATAACAAACTAGGCAGGCAACACGCTGAAAAAAACAAACGCCTCGTTTCCTCTTATCCCCACCTAACCCCTCAACCGAGAAGGAATGGCCTCACAACAAACCATTGCGCAGTATAGGGTATGCGGCGTCTAATGTATGTTTAGTCTGAGATACTACATCACTATTTACAGCTGACCAAAAAATTGCAATACTGCTAATATCATTTTACTGACTAGGTTTAAAAAACATAGTTTAAGTAAGCAGGTATACGATATTTATAACGAACAACGAAAGAAATTGAAAATCTCTAGAAAACAATTAAAATTTTTATCTACTTACGTTTACTCCTATGTACTTGCTTGACGATTTTCACAAAGGCAGTAGGTATAAAACATGTATTTTTATTTGTTTCAAACAAACACCAAACTACTAATAAATGGTAAGTATGTATTTACAGTAACAAAATTATTTACTATTCGTACTTTACACTACATTCTGAAATAAGTCTGCGCGTAATGAAAATAAGAAGTGTTATAGGGCACGGAAGATCATGTGACCTATCATATGTTTTGTCCCTTTCTCACTTCAGCTCTGTCCCATGCTAACTTCAGACTATACTTTATAACGCAGTGCGCCAGTGCGCATGCATCAGTTTGAATTGATGTCACATTTCTAGCGGCAAGTTTGTTGCCATTTTGAATTTCGTATTTGGCGGTTCTTGTGCATATTATATACTAGTATATGCTATACTAGCACTTCGGCAGCACTCGATTTTATCTCGTCGCCTCTCTTTCGCACCCTTGCGGTTTCGCTTAGCACGTAACATTGCGGGCGCGATTTGGAGTTATTTTTTTTTTCTAAATCTTGGCGCTTACCGCCGCCCCCTTTCGTATGCCGCCCGGGGCCATGGCCCCCCCCTGCCCCCACCACGCTACGCCACTGATCCCTTGTATTCCTTGTGTTTTTCAATTGTTATAACTTCTTTAATTAGTGTTCTGTCCAATAAATCTTCTTTGCAACTTCATTCTCCTTTTTATTGTTTGTGTTTAGTGTTTCATTGGTTCCTACATTGTGTATCTTTCATGTAAAATATGTTTCACTTCTATTTAGTAACTTACCTGTATTTTATCTTCAATATTTTTGGCCTAATTATAGTTTATTTAGAACCTCTTCCAGACATTCATTTTGTAGCGACCTTCTGAAGTTTTGTTGACATTTTTGGCAGGTATAATACGGTCTAATACTACAGTGGCGTGCGCGTTCGTTTTATTGTATTTCTTCTTTATGTTATTTTTTTGTTTTACTGTGGCGTTGTATGTTTCCGGCCACCATTTTTGATTGTCCGTGTAAAAGTTCTCATGAACTTTAGTTCCTGATGTAGGGTAGAAAAGACGTGTTTTTGACCATCGTATTTGTGGCACATGGCCATTGTTCGGCGTAGATTTTTTGTGTAGTTATTGTGTCGATGCAAAAGTAGAGTGTTTCGTTCGTTGTCTTTTGAACCAATATTGTTTTGGTCTCGCTATTGTGAGGATTTTGATAGCATCGAAGTGCCGTTTTGACTGTCCAGTGTTGGTTTTTCGGTGATGCGCCATTGTGGATTCATGGGCATTACATTTTCGTTCTGGCAGTTAATCTCCGAAGGAGGATTTGGCCGCTCTACAACCGCATCTTCGTTTGTTGGGACATCAGCCAGCTTGAGTCCATCCGCCAACATCGCCCACCTGTGTAGCCCTTTCCGCCCTGCACACGTCACAGGAGCTAAGTACATTTAACTTCTTGTAAGATCGTTCTTCCGTTTCATATATTTTTGCGAGGAAGAACTCAAGTTTTATTTTAAAGTTGCGTGTTGCCGTAGAGGACTGTGCTACAGTGTCCTCATTGTAGATTTCATTTTGACACCTTTGTAATTGTAATTTTTTTATGAAAATGATTAGAGTGTTTATATGTCATTGGAGCCATCAGCTCATTGTTGTTTTATTATTGCAGAACTATTTTTGTGTATAGCACTTTTTAAAAATATTTTTATATGTGATTACATTGTTGCCCAATTGTTGCAACTTGTGATTCAGCTAGGTTGCGCGTATCATCTGGCATGTAGCCCAGGTTTTGAAATGATATCACTTCGAAAGAACTGTAACTGTATATACGCCGCGCCAGAAACTGGGTTATGGGTTTAGGGTTCAACAATAGTGTATTTTTGATCTCTTTACTTTTTTTTACGACATATTAATTTTTTTTATTGTACATTTATAATCTTTACGATTTTTCACCGTGCCTTAAGCACGCATTAACTTGCCTTTCATTAAATTCTGTTTTATTAAATTATTTCTTTTATTTCGCAAACCTCAGTCGTTTACAGGCAACAACATTACGGTAGGTAAGATCTTGTAGTATTTTGTTTAGTACCGTCCTTTTCGTAATTTTGGAGGTTAAAAATTACGTGGCGCCCTTATACCTTTTATAACCATTCTTGTGGTTTCCAACCCAGCCCGTCTCCACTGTTTAAAAGCTGGCGGCCTCCCAACAGAACATCCCTGTGGAGTATCCGTGACTCAATGAACCCTTTAGGGAAAAGTTACGTCACAATACCCACCAAAAGACAATTTGCGAAATATATTTTTAACAATGTTCTATGTGCGTTTATTTTTCCATTTGTTTTTAAATAGTATAATCTCAAAATATCTACGAAATCCAGTTTCTACTAAAAATGTATATACTCGTAAGTTAATATTGTATTTCATAGTTTGAAAATTAAATTTATTACCTGTCTTAATATTCTTTTTGTAACTTCTTCTACATTTATTTTAATTACAATTAAGATTTTTTCTACTATTTCTTAGGATAGGTTCCAAATTCTACTGGTCTGGAGCATGCTTCACAATTTTTAATTTACGTTCGGGTTAAAAAGTTGTTTTCATGTTGTATTGTATTAAGTATTCTTAGCTGGATTGCAGTTTATCCAGAATAGTAGAAATTGCAATTTTTTTTGTAATGTCTTATTTTAGCTAAAATATAATAAGGAAACATAAAATTGGAGCGCGAAAACAGGTATTTATATATTTTTTTGAAAAAATAAATTTAAAAAAAATCCAGACAAAAACAATACCTAATGCACAATAATGTTTTAAGAAATTTTAAAAAAATACTGACAAAAACAATACCGAGCACACGTATTTTTTAAGAAATTTTAAAAAAGTCCTGACAAAAACAATACCTAACGCGCACAGGCACACACATTCAACATCGCTCGGCCCACTATCTTCATGTTAGTTTACAATAGTTTGACAGATGAACGCAAAATTATAAATAAAAAATGTTATAAAACATAGGATAAGAAGGAAAATAAGACATAATTTTGCAAATATACATTAATTGAAACAGTATTATTCGGATGAAAGAGTAAGTATCTACTTAAACATGGAAATATATGTAGTACATCTAACCTATTTTTTTTTTTTCAGAAAAAATGCCAAAATCTCTATAAATATAGCTTTCCGCACCCAATTTTTAGCGGTATTTAGTGTTTTTAATGGTTTACCAAGTATATATAACCATTAATATAAAATTCTAGTCTAGTGGATTTTAAAGTTACAAAATCGAATCCCTGAAACGCAGTATAGCTAGGCAGCGGTTTAAGAATCATTTTTGAAATCTGCTGTTAGTGTACATCAGTATTCATAGATTTTATATTTATCCAATTTTGTAATTTACGTTCATCTACAAAGTATGTACCAATCTTTATCAGCTTGTGGCGCCAAACCAAATTGTCTCCTTTTCTTTTCATCTCTTGGTCCTCCTCATAAAGACAATCTTCATCGTTGATATTTTTAGCGAGTGTTGGTGATTCCGCGAGTGAACAATGGCCAAGCTGAATATAATCGCGTCATTAGGCGAGATGCCTCGGATGAGATGCCATTCGGAGAATAATAAATTCGCTATCTTTACGGGGCCGTAAACGCCATGGGAACACATAGCAGATGGCCCAACCAGCTCCGGGATGGGGTTATAAGAAAGGAGACCCTTAAAAAAGATTGACCATTGACCGGTGCTGTTTATTAATAATAAACTGTCTTTGTTACATGTGAATACTTACTGGTTTCAGATGAAGAAAAGTAATAAAGATTTTGATTATCAAAATTATTGCGGACGGAGAGATGAATAAAAGTGATGTAACTAATTCATATTAACGTCCGTGAGAATGATAACGGCTTTTATTAATAACGTATGTAAAAAATCTGGTGTGGCCAACACAATACCTACCACCATTTGCAGCCTGAGTCACAAAAAATATTAAGCTAATCCTTATTTTTGGATTAGCGAATTTTACTCCAATTTTGGCAGTTTATTTTCTAAAATATGGTCTAATCTAATCCAAGTAACTACATTTTTTGATATAATGAAGATTAAATTTTAAATACCGGGATAGAATTGAATTCACTAATCCAAAAATGAGGATTAATTTAAACTTTTTTTGTGAATCGTTAATTTTTATTAATCTAAATACATACCTACATATTTACTTATGCTGGAAACTGTATTGCTTGCCTTTCCCATTGTTTCATTTATTTTATTTTTTATTTTTAAAACGTTACTATTATTAAATTAAAATGATTAGTTCTTCGAGAGTGACATTTATCTGTCAGTTACATACATTTGAATAGATGAAGAAAAGTAATAAAGATTTTGATTATCAAAATTATTGCGGACGGAGAGAAGAATAAAAGTGATGTAACTAATTCATATTAACGTCCGTGAGAATGATAACGGCTTTTATTAATAACATATGTAAAAAATCTGGTGTGGCCAACACAATACCTCCCGCCATTTACAGCCCAAATCACAAAAAATATTAAGCTAATCCTTATTTTTGAATTAGCGAATTTTAATCTAATTTTGGCAGGTTATTTCTTAAAATGTAGTCTAATCTAATCCAAGTAACTACATTTTTTGATAAAATGAAGATTAAATTTTAAATACCGGGATAGAATTGTATTCACTAATCCAAAAATGAGGATTAATTTAAACTTTTTTTGTGAATCGTTAATTTTTATTAATCTAAATACATACCTACATATTTACTTATGCTGGAAACTATATTGCTTGCCTTTTCCATTGTTTCATTTATTTATTTCTTTTTAAAACGTTACTATTATTAAATTGAAATGATTAGTACTTTGAGAGTGACATTTATCTGTCAGTTACATACATTTGAATAACTGCGTAACCAAGGAGTTTTGTTTGTTTAAAGCGTAGGCTCCGGGATTTAAATTATACATAATTTTATAAATTTATCCATTAAATGTGTAGAAAAAGTATTAATGCAGATCTGTAGAAAATTTAATAATCTTTAATTTTTACAATAATCTCGAAAAAATAACATTTAATAGTTATTTGTATATCAAGGCCGCGAAATCACTCTTTAGCGTACCGAGAGAAAAATTGTCACCGAGGCCGCTTGTGGCCGAGGCAAGACAATCTCGAGGGCGTTAAAGGATTTCGCGGACAAGGTGTACACAATATTTTTTGTGCAACCGTAAAAAATATGTAATTACAAATTTTATTAATTATAAACAGTTTCAATGTAAATAGAAAGTTAGCTTTCAAGGTGGCTATGGGATTAACATTTGATAAACAAAACCATGCAATTCTCAAGTGTCAAAGTGGTTGTTTACTTAATTTCGCGGCCGCTACTATGACAACGGTCGCGAAATTGAATTTCGCGGCCTGTATTGCGGCTGCGAAATGCTTATTTCACGTCCGGTTGCACAAAAAGTATTTTTCGAAGAAAAACTATTTTAAGCTTCAGGTAAAGTACCATTTCCGGTTATTCGATTTACACCAAAATCTAATATGGTCTTTGTATATTAGAAAAAGGGCGAAATACAAGGTTTTAACATTTTATTTGCAGCAGCGGTGGTATTATATATATGATTAATAAATTTTAAACCCGGATCAAAAAGCACAACCAAATCCTTAAGCGCATCAGTACGAGTTAGTACATCTAAGTCAATTTTGTAAACAAAATTAATAGTATGCACTTTACGTGTAAAAGTCATTACCTTACATTTACTAGTACATATTAAGATACAATTTGTTGTGATAATACCACTTTACAATATTATCAATATTACGTTGTAATGTAATACAATCTAGTTCATCATTAATAATCTTAAAAATCTTCACATCGTCGGCGTACAAAATATATTACTATCAATATTATTTGAGATGTCGTTAATAAATAAAAGGAATAATAATGGACCTAGATTGGAGCCTTGTGGCACACCTGATTTAGCAACATAGTGTCGATTCAAAATTATTATATGAAACATATTGTAAACGGTTGGTCAAAGAAGAACAGAACAATTTAATTATGTTAATATCGAAACCAAATAACAACAGTTTATCCAATAATACACCATGATCAATTTTATCAAAGGCCTTTGAGAAATCTGTGAATATGACATCTACTTGACACTTTGAATCTAAGGCTTCAGCAAGGTATTCTGTAAAAATGCAAAGATTCGTAACTGTAGAACGATGTGGATAAAATCCATGTTGGTATTCAGATATATGATGTTTAATTTGAGGAAATATTTGATTGTGTAACATAATTTCAAAGAGCTTAGCAAAATTAGAAAGTAAGGAAATTGGCCTGTAATTATCAACAATAGCTGGATCACCAATAAAAGATGTTATACAAATTTCAAGTACGTAAATATATCTATAGATTATTTGGTCAGAGTGGCCGAAACATGAAATTGTTAACGTTTTTGAGTATCAAAATATTAGTGATTGGTTGCAATTTATCGAACTATGCGGGAATGTGAAGAAGGTCACTCATGCAAAGTGCTCAAGTCAAGTCAAAACTGTAAGTCTGCCTCTACAGAGAAAGTACCTAAAAATCATTTTCATGCTATCTGAAATTTAGAAATAATAATTTAATCAAATTCAACTTTGTTCGGATTCGAACTCGGAACGTGATTTTTTTTGTCACAAAATTAAGTAATTTATCTGTTTCTAGGAAGTGGTTGATTAAGTGAATCTGCATTGCTTTTAATAATTTTATTAAAATATAAATAAATCATTGTCAATGAGAGCAGTAAAATTTCTTGCAATAATCATGAATTGAAACTTTAATAGAAAATATGAACAAATGAGATTAAAATTCGTTAATAAAAATAAATAAAAAATCTAAGTCTGCTTTATTTAAGTTTAAGGTTTAATAAGTAAAAGGGAAAAGTTGTTCTTAAAATAGATTAAATTTAAAGTTAACATTAAATAAGAGTAGTTGAAGTTATGAGTCAGTATGGTATTGACATTCATAATAACTTTATAAGATATCATATATTTACTTGAACTAAATTTTAAATGTATAATATATGTAAGTATCTTACATCCATGTTAAATAACTTCGAAATATCTGTGAACTCTCCCTGTTATGTATCAGAGATATTTATGTTTGCTAGAATGCATTTAAATGCTTAATGCCCGGTTTTATAAACATCGAATAAACTGCTGAGTTATTACTTTGAAAGTAAATTTAATCGACAAGTAATTAAAAATGTCTGTTCTATAAAACAAGTTACAGAGTAAAATAACTACTTGCAGAGTAAATATTTTATCCTAGTGATTTACTGACAGAGACATGACATCTGTCATTATTTTATGATTTTTGCATATAAATATTTTCATATTTTCTATAATTATATGCATTTAATATTCTTTTTCACTATATTAAGAATCTATAGGCCAGAGTGGTAATAAAATTTTATTTTTTTATGAATTTACAACTACAATTTTAACTGGGGACAAGGAAAATAGCCTCCATGAAGAGTGTGTGAATACCGTAGTACACTCAGGCTACGGTTTCTTATACCGGCTAATCCTTTCACTACTGGAGCATAAGAGAGATTGATAAAACCAGGATATAACATTACTAGATGGTATCCTTTAAAATCACTACTGATGATAATGTTGATCTCCAACTGAAGAGGATCTATTCCAACCAATGTTCCGTAGAATGTTTTAATAATTTTGTATTCTGTATGTTCCTGACACGAAATAAATCCAAAAGTGAAAATAGAAAATAAAGTGTCACAAAGTGCAAGGTATCAATTAACATGGAACGGGGAAAAAATTACACAGAAATAGACGAAGCAAATATATTGGAAATAAATAAATAAATGTAAAAATAAGGCAAGAGATGAAATTTATAATGAATTTAATTAAATTAATGTTGATGTGTCAAATTTATTCTACAGAATAAAATTTACTTCCTCGAAAATCGGTGGAGTAATTTATTCTGTAGATTTACTTAGCTAGTATTTTTATTCTTGCTTTATAAAACGAAAATCTCTGGAATAAACTATTTTACTTTAAGAGTAAATTTTACTTTGCTAGTAATTTACTTATCCATCTTTTATAAAACTGGGCATAAGGTGTGAATAAATTTTACTTTTTTAAAAAAAGTCGGACACATTACGTTTTACGTTTATTTTATTTTGTTTGTTACATTTTCATCATATTATGTGTTAATCAGTCGTCTCTTCCTATTGTGTTCCTCCAAAACATTGTCAACATTTTTCCTAAAAACCACAACAGAAATATAGAACTAAAAATATAGCAACAGCATTATAAAATACTTAAGTTCCTGAGCAATCTTCTTCAATCCCTGAGTTGCAGATTTAGTTTGAAGAATATTCTGCATATTTTTGTGCAAGAGTTTATCTTCTATAATTTTATTTTCTTCAAGCTGTTCTTTACTTATCTTTTCCAGTTTGGAATATTCATTACAAACGTAGTCCTTTGAGTCCAAATTGCTCATCATTGCCGAACAAAAAGCTAAATTGAAGGCTAGTTGCCCTACGTAGTCTATCATGCTTCGATAGGACTCGAAATCTCGTTTTAGGTTATCTGCTTCAACCCTTAAAGGGACTAGATTGTCCCAATACTTATCTAGAGGATCCATGTTTAATCCTGTTTCCAACATGTCCATCTGCTTTTGAAGAATGGATCTGTATTGGACACAAGTATCGATAATAGCATTTTGTAATGTTGTTATCAAAACATTTATTTTCTTTTCACTTCCAATGCATTCGTCTTTGAGTTTTGATGCGTAGAAGGCTGGTTTTTCTTGTACGAGCTTACCACCGTAATCTGTCTTCAATGTGAAGATGGATCCAGCAAGAATAACTGAAGGAATGGCTCTGTTTCGTATGATATTTACTGTGGTTGGTTTGAAAAGGTTGACGATTCCAAAACGATTAAGAGTTAAGTATTTCTGACAACTTTGTAGGAATTTTAATGAGTTCATTACTTAGAAATTATGAACGAAATGAAAATGATACATGAAAATTTTGATTTTGACAATGATATTTGATCGGTGGTACAGAAAATAAATGAACACTTTTGTTATTTGGTTATGAAACGTACTAGATTATGAAATTTTATTATCAGATATCAACACTTCGTTTCAGTTAAGAATACATAGAGTAAACGGCGTTCGACAACTGATCATTTTTATATGCATTAAATAAAGAATTTAAAAATATTCAAAATTTGTGATTAGTTTTCAGTTATATGGTCCTAGCGGTTGAAATGGCATTATTGGGGAGGAGAAAAAACAAGATTTTGCATCAGAATATTTTTGTATAAATTCTATTTATTTTTATACGGTTACACTCACTTGGATTGTAACTTTTTAACAGGCAACGAAAGTTGATTATGATCCCGAAAAAGCAAGAGTCGCAATTTTTTTTTGTATTAAGCTGCATTCACAGCTACTTTTCTAATGCGTAATGATAATGCATAAGACATAATTTTAATACAGAGTGCCAATGCGTAAGGTTAAGAAAAACATAGCATTTCCTGCAACGAAATTTAATTGATAGTTGACATCTGTATTTATTCAAATTACCTGTCAAAATTGAAGTTTATCATGGCAGGAAACGATTGCTGCAGCATATTTCCTTGTTTAATTTTATTTGAGCACATGGTATTACAAATGTAGCACTATAGATATAAATAATTGTTTTCTTCGAAATTGAAGATTTTGAGATTTCTCACAAATTCATTTTGACAGCTGTCACAAATTTACTTAATACATAAAAGTTTGAAGCTTTACTGGTCTTGATGCCACAATAGCTCTGGATGATTAACGAACGGTCATTTCTGAGTGGTATTGGTGGCGCTGTGAGCGCACCTGTCATGGCGGAGAGGAGGACATGTCAGATTTGTTTACATTTTGAATGAGCGCTTTCTGACCCATAATATTGATAAAAGTTCAAATCAACACAATTTTTAAGTTTGTTCAGTCGAATCCTTTATCAAGAAACATAGTTCAACAGTTCGTAAAACCGGATTTAATTACTACTTGTGGCGTAATTTGACTTATGGCAATTCTAACTTGGAACTGCAATGTACAATGAGAAATATTAGTAAAATCAATGAATCAACAAATTTTATGTGTCAATAGTTGTATTAAAACTATATACCTGCAAAATTTTATTATAATTTCTTTTTGTGAAATGCAAAGAAAAGACATTTATTTATCAGATTTGCGATATATTTAATTTTTTTTCTATACGTTTAGTCGATTAACTTTATATTTTTTGCCAAAAATTTTGGAATATGTCTTGAAATTTTGTTGTATTCGTATAGTTTAACACAGCACTTTTTGGTGTGTATTATGTTCATTTTCGCATATTTTTCACACATTTTTAAAAGAAATTATATAATCTAGGCGTGAGAACATCTTTTTATGTTAAACGAAACGATGAATTTTGACGTTTACATAATTTAGTTCCCTAAAATTCCGCTGATGTCACATGCTATTCTGCGGGTTCGAATACTGTGCGGTGTTCTTGCTTGCAGTTCTTCAAAAGATCCGTCATAATCCACCAAGAGGTAATGATAAAGCTCGACAACATATATAGGCGCACGGACTGTAGCTTATACAAGTAAAATATTTGAAGAAACAAGGAAAAATGTTTTGACAATTGGTTTCTTCGAATGCAAAAATGCATTAGTTATAAAGGGGAATGTTTTATTATATTAGGCTCAAATTTAGGAGAACAGCCGTCATATGATGTCCAAGGGTGGTTCATCCATAAGGGCTGCAGCCGCTCCAATATAAAATGAAAATCCTAGTTTTATTATCGCTTTTCAATTTTTATTTAAAAACAACTAATTTTTGGTTTTTCAATAAAATATTGCTTGATAGTAATTCATTTTTAAACAATAATTGTATTTTTCAGTAGTCGGTGTACTATGCGAGCTAGTATATTAAACGTTCGGGCTGGATTCAATGCAGTCCGCAGCAACAGCATTGTTCATACAAAGAGGGCTACCTAGCGGGGACAATGTAGTGGTGGCGTTATGCGTGATTCTCATGCATATTGGGCTGCTATAATTCCAGCCCAAGTTACGTTTTTACTACACAAAGTATAATAAAAACGTTTCCGTTGTTATCGTAGATAATTATTGTGCATTTTTTCTTTTTATTTAATACTAGCATTTAATATTAATCATCGTAAAAATGAACAAAGAGAATAATTCATTAAATATTTGCAAAATATAAAATAGTCTCAATTGTAACTGCAGGAAAAACTTGAAATTAAACTTGTTTTAAATAAAAATACAGAACATAAACTAAAAAGGTTGTATTATTCTCATTGAAATTAAAAATTTAGGGCGATAGGGTTATTGATAAAATTGTAGTAATTATTAATTTGCGATGTCTTTTTTAAATTCAAATATATTTATGTGTATAACTTGACTTAGAACGTAAATTTCATTCAAGGTATGTATATTATTTTCTATCAGTATTTTTTAAATGCTGCAGCCCCACCACCATAAATTGCAACGAGCCGCCACTAATCATGTCCCAAATTAAGTGGTATACCATTGGGGAAAAAATATATGAGTAACGAAATCGGGTAAATGGGTAATTTTGTGCAGTTTTGAGTGTTTATTATTATATATGCGGCTAAAAAATTTAAAATTCTGAAAAGTTTAAAAGTTATTACGAAAAAACTAAAAATCACGATTTTAAAAAATGTCAAGTAATTCCGTAATCATAAAAATGTTTCATATAAAAGTTACATGATTTTTATAGTACAAACTTACAAATGGTATCATAATAAAATTCAAGATAGCAACTTTCTTATATTAAATTGGCGCCATATTAAATTTTTACTTTACAAAAATAATTATTTTTTTCTTTTTCCAATGGTGTCAGGGTTATTATGTTTTAATTTTCCTTTTCACCTATAAAATCTTAATTTTCTTTATTTTTCATTAAATATCTTCTTTTTACCTTCCGTCCTTTAGGTAAGGGAGGTATTGTCTTTGGTCAAAAAAATCGATGATGAGTTTTTAATCAATAAGCACGTTTTAGGGTCCCTAGAACACGATTTTACTATTTCACCAATATATGTATATATATATATATATATATATATATATATATATATATGTGTGTGTGTGTGTGTGTGTGTGTGTGTATGCGTGCGTACATGCGTGCGTGTGTGTATAACAAAACTTTCGTCTGCCATAACCCTAATATTATAATTTCAAAAATTATAATTCTTTCGTATTATTCTTCGGTACATATCAATATGAAGAGCTGATTAGAGTTTGGTTACAATTGGTCAACCGGAAGTACCCTCATTTGAAGATTTTAACAGTTTTTCTTGTAAAAACTATGTTAAATATAATTTTTTCACTTTTAATGTTATTATAAATATTTAAGAATATTTTATTCTCTATAGGATTTTACTGCATTTTATACATCATATTAAATAGATATAGAGTTAAAAAATCATAAAGAAATTAAATTTCTTAAAGTAGTCAGCTGAAACAGCTACTGTATTAAGAAAATTCTGATTGAAAGATGTCAGTGTCAAGTGCAATTGACAGTATGTTTGTGTTATAATTTTACTGGAAATATAAGATCTTTTACTAGAAACTTTCTGTATGGAATTTGTATAAAATACGTACAACTTCTGGAAGGTAATGTATAAGAAATAGAATCTTTTGCGAGGAACTTTCTGTATGAAATTTGTACAAAATACATACAACTGACGGAAGGTAATGTGCTGGCTACGTCAGATTTTCTTAAAAATTATTTTCAAACTGTTCGATTTTTTTTTGTTTTATCCAAATCTGAATAAGCACTCAAAACTGCACAACATTGCCCGTTTAACCGACCTTGTAGCTCTTATAGTGTCTGAGATCCCAATGGTATACTATACTACTTTATTTGGGGCACCTGTATATTGTAAAAACAGAAAATTGCCGAAAAGTGACATTCTGCGTTTGTTATGTAACCACAGATTTATTTTAATTTA